>JABXWE010103982.1:0-27782 GCA_014611495.1 Limonius californicus | reverse complement strand
TTGACACTTTCAATATGGGGCAATTTTTTTGAATCGCCTTACACAACATATATATATATATATATATACTTTTTTTTTCAAAAATGTGTTGCTAATTTGCATATGCGTGAATATTTAATTGAAAACCAGCATACATAATGCATAAATTTGAACTTTTTACGAAAATATCAAAAACATAAATGTTTCTGATTTCAATTTTTTTTGAGAAATTTGTGAACCACATGTTATACCAGGCTTTTATGGCGGTTATTATTCAAACAATATTTTAGGCAGTTGTTGCAAAAGAGAATATATTTTTAGATTTAGAATTGTGGAAGTGCTTAACGGGTAATTATGTATCTGTGTGTATCTTCTTATCTTAGGTTTTACCACTAAACTTTACAGAAAATTACATGATAATGGCATTGCTATCCTAGAACTAGTAACATTTAGTTTCAGTTATTCGTTAGTTATTCTAAACTGGTGGAATATGTATCTAATAAACCGACATCCTTGTAAAGATTATTATTATGTTCATTGATTTATGTAATTAGTTAATATAATAAAATATTGAATGCGTATTTTTATTTTTAAGGAATAAATGATTAATATTTCAAATGGATTTAGTGTGCAAATACATATTTATTTTTATAAATCTACATTTCCCCTAAAATATATAAGCGCGTATATGCCGCTTTTGTGGCATATATTAATTCTTTATTGCATATTTAGGCAATTTTATAGTGCATATAAATTGCATATTTTATGGTTTTTACTATATCACTAGCACCACATTCAAACTGACGTTCACAAATATACAAACAAAAATATGTACTCTGATTGAAGGGAACAAAATGAAGAATTTAAAATGAAACTGTGTGGAAATATTAAGAGAAGGCGGTAAAAAAGATTGATACACTTGTACATAAATATCTTCAAAATGTAGAGTCGGGTCATTTTCAGAAACACTGGCGTTTGAATTTTAGTACTAACACAATTTACTAGAAAAATAATTGAATAATGTATTTTCATTATGTCACTTCATGGACAGCCTTTTTGTCCCACTGCTGGGCTTCTTCTGTGCCACGTGTTTCTCCTCAGCGCTAAGCTAGAAATACGGGGGAGCTATAGTTTAACGTCGAATCTAAACGACAGACCTTGCAGAGAATGTTTTTAGCATTAAGATCCTATGGTTGCAAACTGAGAAACTGATTGAGAAATTGTGTATGGTGGGTTGCCGACAAGATTTTTATAAATCTGCATAGCAGTTAATGCTTAGGATTCGAACCCAAGTCAGAATTGACATTTAACTCAGAAAGCGAGCGCTCTACCAACTGAGTTACCACCAAACTTCTTATATCTTATATCGCCTACTTTTTGTAATTTACCTTCATTAAAAAAGCCTATTTTCATCTCATTTCAATAAAGAAATAAATCTTTTTGTGATCTGTATAAAGAAAATTTAAAAAATCTGCCTCACAGAAAATACCAATATTTTAGCCGGAAAGTCTAAAACACACATGGGCTAATACGAACTATATTTATTAATGTCAAGTAAATGCTTTTATACACAATTGCACAAATTTTAAAGTAACGACTGTATTTGTATTTCAGCTAATAAATACAATTCATTCTAGGTAGTAGACTGCACATTTTTTAAGAGATTTCTTGTATTTTTGAATGATTTTTCACTAAATATGCGTTTTTTGGATTTTGTAAAGTAATGGTGCTATACAAGCATCTTGTAAAGGCTGAATGACTCGATGTTAAATTTTGCACAAAATTTACATGCAAATTTTTGTAAAAATAGTTCACACTGTTGCAGATACAGAATTCATGAGTAAATTTTGTGCTAACTTTTCATGCAAATTATATAAAGCAGTTACATTCGAAGTAAATATCGCCGCACAAGTGTCTAAATCAGGCAGAAAATACGGCACATGACGGTTGCACAGCATAGTGTAATTTCACGTAGAGGAGGTGGAGTTAACAGATAGCGCCAAATTAAAAAATTCAACGAATTGGATGAAAATTATGTGAGCTAGGAACCTGTCTCGTTTATTTTTCTGTGTCGGCCACGTAAATATCTCGTCAATCTTATCTAATTCGAAACGCGTTCATATTCACGACAATATCAACTTCCTAACCAAAACAAAATAACGAATACAGGATAACCACAAAATAAGATGAAAAGTCAACACAAGCAGCTGTTTGACAAAATACCACGGATACAAATCATGTCTTGGCAAAAATATCATAAAATGTTTATTTATATGCATGCGCAATGTTAAATTGAACATTAAAATTGACACATGTGGTAAGCAGGATATTGCAAAACATGAAAAATTATAACAAAAACTTGGAAGAATATTTATTTACCAATTTGCACGTAAAGTTTGGATGAAATTAAAGTCGTGTCATACAGACTTAACTCATTAGACACCATAAAAGTTAAACCAATTAGTACAAGAACCAGACAGTACGTGAGTTTTCCCTTTAATTGACGTAACCTCTATTAATATTTATACCAATTAATACATACTTTAAGTATACACATATTGAACAGCCACTTAATTGTGAATAAAATTTATATTTAAAACTTGCGTCTTCCAGTGTACTTTCTATCAAAAGATTTATTAAATAGCTCGTTAGCCTTTCGTTTAAACAACAGCCACTACTGGTTATTAATTCAGCTTCGTTAACTTAATATATGTCTAATCCAACGCCCCAATTTCATAAAAACCTTAAACAATCTCATGTCGTAACAAAACTTATTAAACCAACCAGTGTTATCGCATTAATAACACTTATAATAACTATCAAATGGTATTTTATTATCCTCTGTTTGTATTCTGCAATCATTATTTTATTACTAGTTTCACTGGTATTCGACTGACCAATCACAAATACTAATGGAGCCACCTCGAAGCGTAGACGTAAATCCTCATTATCTCCAAAAGGAATTCCAAGGATTTATTGAGGGAAAAGGATCTGTTATCATGTATCGGTCGGATCATTAAATTTGACCGTGTTTTACACCTTATACAATAATCACGATAACGCAACCACGGGGTCGTATGTCCTTATTAAAGCCGTGGAGTCAAGGTTAGTTTTTACTACGAAAGTCGTCAGTATTTATTTTTAGACGCAAAAATATCAATTAATTTGATTCGCTTTAGGTTCAGAATGAGTAGGTTATCTAAAATAGTAATTAAAAACAAAATTCTGAGCTTTAATTGGGCTTGCTTTAAGAAAAACTGCTGACACTAAATATTTGTGGTTTGGTTATTTTAAGATTTTATCAAGAGGTTAAAACTACGTGCAAGGAACGGTAAATATAAAAAATCACACCATTTCGTAATTATAACCAATCACGTCAACAAACTGTAAAAAATTATCTACTTTATTTTGTCAATTAGTTAAAATTAGCGTTTAAAAAACAATTTCTGTAAATTTTGTAATTGCTCAGATTATCCACATAATTGCATGGCGTTTTAATTTAACCATTCTGCGTTTTACTAAAATGTGTAAAAAATGATATTGAGCGACAATATGGCAATTTTTTCTAAATATTGATTTAAACAAAATATCAATTTTAAACAACCTACAATCGTTTCCGAAAGAATCGGATATAAAACTTTCAAAAACGCATCGGAAAGTACAAAATTGTTTAAATTACTAAAGCACAGTAAAAACTATTTTCAATTTCAACAATAGAAGAATGGTAAGCCACTGATATTAGTTTCCGGTAAAATTGGAGGTGAAATACAGATTTATATGCCTTAAGCAACTTCGGATTGGTTCCGGTGAAATTGCAAATATCAAAACTTTAATTAAACTTTACTTTACATTCGAAGTTTTCTAGATTTCTTAGTTAAAGACACGCTTCCCTGGTTTAGATAAAAAGCAATTTAAAATCCTTTCCGTTTCCGGTAAAATCGGAGGTAATAAAGTATTAAAAATGTTTTAAATAGTAAAAATCTAAACATTTATAAAATTAAAAAATATATGGCAGACAGGCTTCTGGGTTAAAAATCATAATCACACTGCAATCGTTTCCAGTAAAACCGGATATAAAACTTTAAAAACATATTAAACACTACTGGTGTAAATTATGGTAAAAGTGAAAAACCATGAATTATTGGTTTTTGGCGGGTTACTATCTTTAAAAGGCATTTTCTCGAAAACTACTGATCCAAATTTCAGAAAATAGGAAAAGTTAAAATGAAATTTTAATGCCCTTTAAAATGATGTATCACTCGACCCCTTTTCCTATACAAAATTTCGGGGTGAATTCCGCAACCCCTAAGAGGTTGAAGTGACAAGGTTGAAAATAAATGCAAAAAGTTCTCCCTCAAAACAAAAATTGACGGGTCCGAAAAATTTTTAAAATGGTGATAAATATGAAGAATCGGGTATGTTTCGTAGTCATTGGTCCACTCTGTATTAAAAGTGTTCCAGAATTGTTAAAAACAGACATATTAACATGCTTTTTGCATCAGATAGCAAGAAACTTAGAATCCTTACGGTATCCGTTAAAATTGAACGTCCTAACCTCCTATTTGCGATATTACCCTAATTAAGGTATTTCCGGTTAAATTAGAAATGTTAAATGTTTAAAGACAAGTCCAATAAAAATATTATTTCAACCACAACATCGCATGTAACAATTTATTCGAATATCAGAAATAGAAGGCATACCAACTGTTCCATCTGGAATAATAGCCATTTCCGGTAAAGTTGGAAGTCCACAATTTTAAGGAACAGATTGAACAAAAATATGTATTATTAAAATAGTGACATCACATGTAAAAGTATGATTTAAAAATAACAGCCACATAAGCTCCCTATTTGCGATATTACACTAATTTAATTACTTCCGGTTAAATTAGAAGTGTTAAATGTTTAAAGACAAGTCCAATACAAATATTATTTCAACCACAACATCGCATGTAACAATTTATTCGAATATCCGAAATAGAAGGCATACCAACTGTTCCATCTGGAATAATAGCCATTTCCGGTAATGTTAGAAGTCCACAATTTTAAGAAACAGATCGAACAAAAATATGTATTATTAAAATAGCGACACCACATGTAAAAGTGATATTTAAGAATAACCGCCACATAAGTTTCCTATTTGCGATATTACACTAATTAAGTTATTTCCGGTTAAATTAGAAGTGTTAAATGTTTAAAGATAAGTCCAATAAAAATATTATTTCAACCACAACACCGCATGTAACAATTGTTGCATCTGGAATAATAGCCATTTCCGGTAAAGTTGGAAGTCCACAATTAAAAAAAAAAACGGATCAAACAAAGATATGTATTTTTTAAACACGAGACACCGCATGTAAAAGGGGCGTATTTAAGAATAACCGCCACATAAGCTTCCTATTTGCTATATTACACTAATTAAGTTATTTCCGGTTAAATTCGAAGTGTTAAATGTTTAAAGACAAGTGCAATATAGATATTATTTCAACCACAACACCGCATGTAACAATTTATTCGAATATCAAACATAAAAGGCATACCAACTGTTCCATCTGGAATAATAGCCATTTCCGGTAAAGCTGGAAGTCCACAATTTAAAAAACAGATCAAACAAAGATATGTATTTTTGAAACAAGCGACACCACATGTAAAAAGCGTATTTAAGAATAACAGCCACATACGTTTCCTATTTGCGATATTACACTAATTAAGTTATTTCCGGTTAAATTAGAAGTGTTAAATGTGTAAAGATAAGTCCAAAAAAATATTATTTCCACTACACCACCGCAAGTAATAATTTATTCGAATATCAGGTATAGAAGGCATACAAACTGTTGCATCTGGAATAATAGCCATTTCCGGTAAAGTTGAAACTCCACAGTTTTTCAAAATCAGATCAAACAAAGATATGTATTTTCTAAAATACGACATGCGACACCACATGTAAACGTGGTATTTGAAAATAATCGCCACATAAAGTTCCTATTTGCCATATTACATTAATTAAGTTACTTCCGCTTCAATTAAAAGTGAGCAATGTTTAAAAATGAATCCAATACAAATAATATTTTAACTACAACAATACATGTAATAATGTATTCGAATCTCGGAAATAAAAGACACACCAACTGTTGTGTGTAGTTTAGTCTATCGTTTCCGGTAAAATTGGAAGTTCTCTAATTTCTTTATTTTAAAAAATAAGTCTTACGCAAATATGTATATATATATATATATATATATATAATGTAAATCACGGCAACACATGTAAGTGAAATAAATAATAATAAGAGGCACATACGACTAGGCAGTCCGATGTTTCACAGAAATCTTTAAACTGGGATAACTCAGAAATTAGGGTGCTTCCGGTAAAAGTGGAAGTGTTAAATATTTACAAACAAGTCAAATAATGAGAGTATTTAAATTACTATTAGTATTACTATATTATTAAAGGGCTAAATATTTATAGTTTCGTCCAATAACAATATTATTTAATCGACAACACATGTAAGAATTTATTCCAATCTTAGTAATAAACGACATACAACTGTTCCATGTACATTAATAATGGCTTCCGGTCAAATTGGAAGTGCTAAATTTTAAAATATAAATCCGATCAAAATCATATTAAAACCTCAACATAAAAAGTAAGAAGTTATTGGAATAGCAAAAATAGAAAGCATCTAGAATAAAAGGCAACTCGAGACCGTTTCCGGTAAAATTGGAAGTCTGATGAAAATAATATTGAAACCGCTACTGCAACTGTAAAAAATTATTTGAATTTCAAAACGAAAACCCCTACAAGTCACTCTATTTAGAATGATAAACATACGTTTTCAGTAACTAAGAGAAATGTTTGAAAACAGCTCCTAGGAAAAAGTTCCTTAAGCTATAAACAAATAGAACTGAATAGAACCGCAAAACAACGCATATATAGCAAACCGTTGTTAGGGTCCCTTTGAAGTTAAAAAGAAACAAAAGGCTTTTTTAGAATAATTCAATTGTTTAAATAAGGAAGAATAAATATTCGCTACAACTTCTTTGCTTAAAACTGCATGAAGTAATTCACTGTGTTAGTAAGTGGCCTAGACATTTTAAAATGTATGGTATTATTGAGAACCAAGTAACTAAATTTAAAAAACATAAAATTGATGAAATTTTGACCGTTTACGTAGTCTAAACCCGACATTCTTTTTACAAAGGTCAGTTGATCTAAAAATAACTTAACATCTAAAAACAATAAAGAAACTATTACTGGAAACCGACATGCTTATATTACCTTAATAAATATTCACATTCCCACTAATGATATTATTTTTCTTTACTTAATGAACAGCAGCTACGGGAGTTGTTTCAATTTTTATCTTAATAGATCAGTTCTAATTTTGTACAAGAAATCTTCTACTGGCCAATTTAAGAAACACAGATTTGGATATCCCTAACCAAAACCCATAAGGAAATTGGCAATTTTGCATATGGGAATATGGCAAAGAACACCATGCGTTTATTTTTTCTTGGATATTAATTTTCAAAAACATGTTAGTTAATGCTGTGTTGAAGCTGCAATAATGTTGTATTGCAAACCTCTTGAAGTAATTGCAATCCCCAGCATATACAAAGTAATTAAAGCATTTACAGATATCATTCATAAGCGAAATAAACAATAAGGGGCCGAAGCCGAAGCCCTGCGTAGCCCCTGAACCCACAAAATTGGGACCAAATCGATAACCTCTGACTACAACTATCTGCAGTCGATTTTATTTCTAATAAATTTCAGATCATACACAAATATGTGTCACAGTTCCTCATTTGAAGTTATCAATTTTGTAGAAAGCGCTTCCAAATCACTGCAGTGAAGTATACAGGGTATTGCAAAGTCCGTTGCACTTAGTTACAAGGTAGTAAATAAATAAATATTGAAAAATTAAAACCCATAAGGTTGTGGTGTGGTAACCTAGGCGGTTAGATAGTAGTTTACACATTTCTCTACCATTGAACCCACACCGTGGTAAAAATGAGTTGCAGCTCCGGATAACATACGGCACTTTGTTTATAATAATTTTCAATGCAATTTTGTTGAAATTGACTTCGAAGTTGATGTGTAAAAAACTGAATAATAATGTTCATTCATTTCAACCGTTCTACTATAACAAAGGGATACCTGCTTGTTAATAGTATCATCTGTTCTAAGCTAGACTTGGTGGTTTAGTGGTTAGCGCATTTGCTTTTGGACCCAAGGTATGCGGGTTCCAACCTGACCGAGGGCGGTGAGATTTTTTTGGCGGAGAAAAATCAGAAAGTCGGCCTTCTGTGGGATAAGAAGTAAAGCCGTAAGTCCAGTGCCACTGCGATGTGCGACACATTAAAAATTACTATTGCAGTTGGAACTATTCCAGATAGGCAAAATTCATAGTTAGGCCGAGAGCTTCTGTGTGTAGAGATGCTTGGAAAACCGTGTCCGAAATCTCGCCCAATAAAACAATAACAACAATCATTTGTTCTAAAATACCACAACAGATATACTTCATGGAAATGTGAGTACAAACATTTATACTTTGAAAAATCTATGATGTAATTGTTTCCGATTTTAGATAAATATATCACAGCTAAGCGACGTACCCGCTAATGCAATGACAGTGTACCCATGTGAAACCGAAGTGGAAGTGCAACAATCTTAGGCGAGGAACGAATCTAAACCCGATCGAACTAACGACCTAAAATCAATCTTTAAGTCAAAATTTTGAAACATTCGTGAACGTCTTAATTGTAAATCCAGAAGAGATTTGAACTAACCCTACACTTTCGTAGTTTTTTAAAATAACTTAGCAAAAATAATACGTTTAACTTCCTTTTCCGCCTTTTCTGACTTTTTCTTATGTTTCCAAATCAGCTAAATTATTAATACAAACTTACATTTTAAGTTTTATAAAAATATCAAGATTCTTTTTGAGTAATGACCTTAAAATAGTATCAACGAAGAGCTTCAGCTGATAACTAAAAATTGTCGAAAAATTCCTCACAGAGGTATTAAAACATTTCATGATTTGAAAATATCCTAAGAGCTACTAAAGAATTAAAGTTTAGGTCAATTGGATTTCTGGTTTTCAGTGACGAAGCATTACGTTAAAAATATTTTAGTAAGCCGCAGGGGTATTATCGCCCTTGCTCGTTATACCGCCACGGGAGCAGTAAATTTAGTACACAATACCATGGCAACCAACGTGGTACGAAACACCACTTAAGCTGCGACCAACCTGGCCCGAAACAGTGCCACATCCGCAATCAACACCACCAGAAGTTACGTCTATTACGCTCTTGGTCTTCTAAACCCAGCCAAATCCGAAACCAACCATCAATTCGAAACGAAAATTAACAAGCCTTTACTTCAGTACGAAAAGGCCCTTACTGAAACTGCAAACTTATTTTCGGATTACATTGTAAGCACTGCTAGGGAAATCAAAGAAAACGCCTAAAGTGAGGAAGACCTACAATTTTGTTCGAAATGTTGCCTGCATTAGCACAGACGTTTTGAAACCACTAATCCAAGATACGTCCCAGCAAATCGATCCTAAAAATACAGAACCTAAAAATCAATACGAAAAGACGTTTGCAAGATTTCGTCAGACCGCAGCAGGAAAGATGAAAATTGAGGCGTTCGAACCAAAGAATGTTTACCTTAGTTTTCTTTAGCAGGGAGTAGAGAAGGGCACAATTTGGGAGTGTTCCTGGCTCTTGGAGAAGTAGACAAAAATCGCAGGCACGCCACTGAAGGCTGGATCACGATCGCGCCACCTTTCGCCGAGACGTTTTTCGGGAAAGAGGAAATTTCGAGTGTTCTTACCGTCAGGAACGAAACGGGATTGGACCTTAATCCGCGTAAACGCTAAACAAGTTCGCAATGGATTGCCTGCTAAGGGTTAAATCCAGTGTGTTTCTTAAATCCGACGCTTGTCGATGAAACCCCAAGCCGCGGTTGCAGTACTTGTCGTCGGCGCCGAGGTCTTAGTAAGCAACCGGGTCGAAAGGAGATCTTAATTCGACAGCCAACAAAAACGCAACGAAAATATGCAGTACCTGAAATATTTCACCATATGACGAAATATGTTGCAAGAATTCTAGAATAATTAACACGTAGCGCTCCATCAAGGGCAAGAAATTTCCAGCAAACGTTCACGGTCAAGAGCGTAGACAAAATATTCATCGGCATTTCTCTAGTATAACAAAAAAATTCTCCACTAAACTATATTCGGGAAATAATAAGATAGTAATCGGCTACGGAGCGGCCAATAAAATCAGACTTTCATATGAAGCGGCAAAACTAAACGACCGTTACAGTCTCCAGAAGGTTCCAGGTTTCGATAAATAACGATAAAAGTGAAATAAGCAAATTCATGATCTCCAGAATCAACTAACTCGGATACCCTTGACTTATATACAATAAGAACAACAACTCCTATCCGAGTTCGACAAGGAGCGTCAACAATACAAGCAGGAAGTACAAAAATTAAACCATCAACTCTTGAAGGTTCAAGTTAGTTACGAGCAACTCAGTAAGCACCAGGTAACAGGTTTTGAAAAAGCACGTTATCTGTACCAGGAGGAAATTCATAAACTACTCAAAAAATTGCCACACTTAGAGAAGAATTTCTGAAACACGAAGATGCCAACCATAAAGACAGCATCCATGATGAAGATGGTGCAAATGTGCAAAACCCTTATGTTACGGAAGCTTTCCAAAGGATTGACACTATCAGGAAGGACATGCATGATTTGAAGAAGAGAATTGGGGAATTTTCTGCAACCGAAAGGCATGACGAATATTTGAAAATAAATGAGCAGATCATCCGGAATCTGATCAATCTTGGTAACATCGAGAGCAAGGTCTTCAATATCGTGAGAAAAAGGAGGACGAAAACCCTTAGATTTGTGCAAAATGTCGAGATCAGTTGAAGAGCAAGGTGTAGCAAAATGCTGCTGCTTATTTATGCTCATTGCTGCTTTATTTATAATTTTCTCCAGTTTGAATTAATAGGTGTTGTGGAATCTCGTGGTGTCAGCTAATGGCGTGACGAACCACTTGTTAGATTTCGCTGGTTAAATAACAACGCTTGTAGAATATAAAAATGAACTGTGTTTAGAGAAGTACAAACTTAAAATCATACCGTTCACATCAACGGTTAACAAAGAAGTCAAGTAATATTTCAACCCCCAAGCCGAGCAACCCCGAGTAGCGTCGACACACAGGTTCGCAGCCATGGGCGTACCATCGGGACGAAACAGGTGTTGTTAAAATTATTCAATTCTACAATATTTGAATGAACCTTTTCACAATTATTTAATCTCACATGTGTTTTATAAGGGATATAATTAAGTTGTTTCGGAGTTAAGCATAATTTCATTGTAATTTAAGGGATAATATTTAAAGATCTTGTGGAAACTCGAACTGAATTAGTCGTAAATATAAATAATTAATTTAGGTTCGTGTTTAATATGTTGAAAACATTAAATGGAAAGTATGGTATAATTAATATTTGTTTAGATATTAAGCTCTTAGTTATATACAGATGTCCATAGTTTTACAAACGTAACAAACATGTACCTTACTACTTACTATATTATAATTTTAGGTTTTGATACAATAAAATTCAATTAACAATCAGCAGTCATTGTTTGAAATGCTTTGATTGACTTTATACATAGGATTCAAGGGGTTTAAAAATAGAATAGCATATAGTTACAGCTATATTTATTTGTGTTGCAAAGTATTGGTATGTGTACATCCTCTTAAAAGATTTTGTTCTACAAATTTAATAGAAAACGAAACAAAAATCATATCGGCGTGAAAGAGGAAACGGACGACACAGAGAAGGAAGGTATATAAATATAATATAGCAATAGATTTGTTCTATTTTTAAATAAAAGAAATGCTAGTTAGTTGTTAACTGAACAATACTCAGTGTTTTTCAGTTCTGCATGTTTTTAAAACATACAGTTAAACTAGATACTGTAGAGAATTACTATTCTTATTTGTTTACTACGTTCTGTTGCAAAAGACACGGGTTTGACCCTAGATAGGGTCTATGGAATCATCTGGCGGAGAAAATATGAAAATGGACTTTCTGTCGGATAACAAGTAAAACCGTAGGACCACTGCCATGTGTAACACCTTAAAAATCACTACTGGTGTTGTAACTACCCTCAGATACGTAAAATTTATAGTTAGGGTGTGCAATGGGCCAAACATGGCCTGAGTGCAAAAAGATACTTGGAAAACCGCGTCCTAAATCTCTGCCAATCACAAGTCAACTAACCAAGCCCCAGAGAACAGCTGCGTTAAAAAATAAAAATATATTCCGGTAAACCTTTTGGCCAACTAGAATAACGATTTTTGAGTAAGCATGGATAACAGGCGGAAATTTCAAAAATCATAACGGCGTTAAATTTAAAGCTAAAAAGTTCAGCAAAAGTCGTTACTTCCAGCTTCAACATCAAAAATTTACTAACAACTTTTACGATTTACTATAAATCCGAAATGGCTATTTCCGTAATTTACAAAATTGTTTCACGATATCAATGCTCTTTCCTTTACTATTACCAATAGAAGAGGAAACTGAATTATATAAATTACATAACCTAAAATCTCTATAAGAACATTAACCGCACCTGAAAACATGATTTTTCAATATATCTACTAAGCTCGTCTATCACGTCCGTATTAATGCAACGGTTATCTATCCACTTTCTACAGTTTTCTTAAAACCGCACCAAAGAACTAATTCAAAAAAACCTCCAAAGAATTAACACCGATTTTTCCCTAGCCAACTAAATCCCCAAGTTACGTATTGGCAGCAGTTTACCCTCGACTTACCACGATCAGTGTCAATTAGTCCAACTTTAGTTCTAAGCAGTCGTCTTTGTGTCGCACTTTTGATTAGCTCAATCCGCAAGGCGCGGTATAAACGCGCTACGAGGCCCTTTTATCTCGCTCAATGGACCAAGGGTAGTTTTTCTACTAAGTGGAGGCGAGCTAATTGGTCAGTTTGAGAAGTTTCCATCAAAAGTCAGATGAGTCTTTGTTAGGAGTTGTAAGACTAAGAAACATTCTAGAACAGCTTTTTTTTTTACTTTTACTTCCTCGTGGAACAGTAAAAGCGGGTAAAACCCCGAAGGGTTTACAAGATTATCAGCGCCCCCTAGTGGTTAAAATTTATGTATCGAAAAACGGTGCAGTTTTACCACTAAATAAAATAAATACAGAAGACTAAATATAAATATGGACAGATGAAAATAAATCAAAAATTTTACCCGGTGTATAAAAATGGCCAAAATTGATCAGGCAGGTCGTAAACAAGTGGCAGGGCACCCCCGTCGTGGCGCTCGACCGGAAGTGTGTGATAAAGACACAATGCGGACGAATATGAGATTAGTTTTTACTGCATCGGCAATTTGTGTGTGGCGCAGGAGATTTATAGGTTATTCATTGTTTGATTTATACGCGTATGCGTAAATGCGATGACGGATGTTTAAATGAGGCTTCGGGGTGACCCTTGTGTGGTTCCATTTCCAGGCCGAAAGAAATCCGGCGCTTAATGATTCAATAGAAGGAAAATGTGCCTGACAGACCGTTAAATCAATATGGCAGTAAGTGTGCAGTTTAGTTTGCGGAACTATTTTTCGAGTAGTAATTGAGACGTTTACTATCACTTAAGATCCAGACTATCGCCTCTTGAGGACCGCTGGTCAGGATGTATTTATTGGAAAAGCACGAGTTATGGTGATAGGCTGCGGATTCACGTTTTTTGGCGAAATTGTGATAATAAGTTAGCTGACAAAATTATTTGAAAGATTAATTCCGTTCGTTACAATAATATAAATTTAAAAAACGCAAAATTGTACTTTTCCATATACCTAAAGTATTACATGACATACTATAATGATACAGTTTCAAACAGACATTCAGCAGCTAATGCATTCTACGTAACATTGATTCAAATTAAGAACTGATAGTAGTTAGCTGGAAAATCATTAAAGAAAGTATTCAACAAGCAGCAGTAGAGTCCTTTGGCAAGAGAAAAGTAAATACAAACAAACGAGAATACAAAACACCATGGTACGACAAAGGAAAACGCCCGATACTAGAGAAAAATACGTGAGAATAACAAATAGAGTCAATCAAGAAATAGACAATATCAAGAAAGAGCACTGGTTGAAATTCACCAAAGATATGGAACACGACTTGTACGGATCTCAAAGAAAAGTGTGGAAAATTATGAAGAGACAAAGAAAACACATAATCGAATCCATACGAATAAATGGTATCACAGAAGAACAATGGATTGAACACTTCACAAGCCTATATAGAGAAACAGAAGAAGAAGATGACAGAGTAATAAACAACGAGGAAAACAGTGATAGAGTGCAAGTATCAGAAGAAGAAATAACATACGAATAAAGCAACTGAAGAACAGAAAGCCGCCATGTCCAGACGGAATACACAATGAACTCATAAAATATGGAGGAACAACACTAGGCACATGGATCCAAAAGTTATTCAACACCATAATAAACACCGGGAAAGTACCATAACAAGAGAAGGGAAGTCTCCTAATACCAATACTCAAGAAAGGAGACAGGAAAAAGCCGGAAAATTCCGGGGCATCAGCTTAATGAATAGTGCGCTCAAACTATTAACGGCAATAATAAAGGATAAGATAGAAGCAAGAATAGATATGGCGGAGGAAATACAAGGTTTTAGAAAAAACTGCAGCACTATAGACGCTGCATTCATTGTCCGACAAATACTAGAAAAGTCCATCGAATAAAACAAACCTGCATATATGTGCTTCGTGGACCTAAAAAGCGCATTTGATAGGGTGAGAAGGAACGATATTATGAACATATTAGAAACATAGCAAATAGAACAGAATATAATACAATTGATTAAAGAAATAAACGTGAATAATAAAGCAAAAGTCAGAATGGCAAGAGGAGAAACAGAATACATAGACCTGAAGGGAGGAATACGACAATGGGACTCACTTAGCTCGCTACTGTTTAACATGATAATGGATGAAATAATCCACGAAGTAAAAAAACGAGAAAGATACAGAATGGGAGCTCATAAAATCACTACAGTATGCTACGCTGATGACGCGGTACTGATAGCCGACAAAGAAGACGGCCTGCAGAGACAGCTCCATACCTAAAATGTCACAGCAAGGAAATATAATATGAAAATTTCCAACTGAAAAACTAAATGTATGGTGATCAGTAAGGAACCGCGTAGATGCAAACTGGAAATAGAGGGGAAAAGCATAGAACAGGTCATGACATTTAACTACCTAGGTATTGAAATCATGAGCGAAAGAAACCTGATAGCTGAGGCAAAGAGACAAGCAACCAAAGCGTAGCTGCCTAAGAAAAATAATATGGAAGAATAAATATATGACCACAGAAAGTAAGATGAGGGTATACAAGACGACTGTGAGGCCAATCCTAGCTTACGCAGCGGAGACAAGAGCAGACACGAATAAAACAAAAAAGAAGATCAATAACGTAGAAATGAAAATATTAAGAACGATAGCAGGCATAACGGTGGGAGATAGACAAAGAAACAGTACGCGAGCAATGTAATATCAACAAGTGGATAGAAACGAGCAAAAAGAATTGGAATGAACATGTAGATAGAATGGCACCGGACCGAATAGCAAATATAGATAGAAACAACAAACACTATAGTAGAAGATCAGTTGGAAGATCACCAAAAAGATGGCAAGATAATATACAATCAACCACAACAGAAACGGAATAAGAGGCAGACAAACAGGAGCAATCCTAGTCATGCGAAGAAGAAGAAGATATTAGTTGTGATGTAATTCGGATTTTGTGCAGAATAAATTGTCAATTTGTGCATACCAGCAATTTGACGTACAAGTCGAAAATAAATCTATCCATCGAATGCACGATGCAAATAGCAGAAGAAGAAGGTATGTGATCACTAGACTGCGCATTTTTAGCATATATAACAGTTAAATAAACCGTATAAGCTTATAAAAACATATACAGTTATAATAAGAAAAATAAACCAATTAAATATATATTTTTTGTTACAAATACCAATCTATCAATGTAGATTTATACAAACACAATCAAGCACCTTTTCTAAGGTTTCTATGTTTTTCAGAAAAAAATTATTTATAGGGTGAAAATGACTGTTCAATATTTATAGATGTTATGTAATGTTCCCGCGCCTAACAGTAGGCAACCCGTTGTACATATATAATATTTCGAAGTTCGTTCAGGCAAGCCGATGCTGCGCGGTTTTGAGTTTAAAATTTTGGGGGGATAGGAGATTCTAGAAGGCAGTTTCCCGTAATTAAGTCTGTGGGTTACACATTGTCAACCTTGCCGGACGTTTATTGTGAATAGTGAATTTTTATTGGATCGGCCTTCGAGTCAGCTCCATGTCAGATGATGATGATGATGATGATGAAATCGTTTGTCGATTGGGAATTAGTTTTCAGCTTTGAGAGTCACTTCACAAAGGAACTTTTCCCATAGTTGTAGGGAAACAATTCTCCAGGAAATTATTTTCCAATATAGAATTTACTCCGGTAAAGAAGATTTGTTTTGGGATATGCCAGAGTCCATCAACTGGTGAGTTGGTTATTAGCCAAAAATTGTTGTCTTATTGTAATCTCCAGAACCTTAGTCCTCATCTCGAATACATTTTACTAGGCAAAAAGTCGTACATCGGGACTTCCAGAAATTAAGACGACGCGGTAGAAAAACTCTACATTTATACGTAGTGCGAAAATTGATACGCTGTCCTTGCCGAGTAACCTTGTAAGGGTTTTTCCCGAACCGAGTGAACACCTGGGTCTATCACTGGTGTATGGACGAGCTGATTGCAGCTGATCAAGGGAAGTGCAATTTTCAAAAACTGTATAACCTTGTCTTATTGTTCACGATTTCGTGATATTTATTTAGGAATTAATATTTTATTATTTGATTGGGGTCAACAATTGTGTCATTGGGATTTAATTGGGGTTACGTGACATATGAAATACGATTGTAATATTCCATATTCCAATTTTACGTACAGCAGATATACAGGGTACTCCAATAGGGGTTTGATATTGCGTTGTAGGAATTCACGCTTTAAAGATAGTTGTAGATCGTTGCTTACGCATGTTTTCGTGACGCGAAGGCCTTCGGAGTTACGGGATGCGCTAAAAATTTGCTAACATATTGTTGTATAGCACAATACCGGTCCTCAAAATTGTTTGAGTTTGCCAAGTTAATTTTCGTTATATCCCGGGAGAGTAACATAAAATTTACCACCTCGAACGATGCTAGAAAATTATAAGTCGGTGGCGCCTATTAATTATTTGTTTTGAACCTACTCCTTCTTCGATTGGGTTTCCGGGAATCTGGCATCTGTCAATGTGTAATTTTCTACCTAAACAGTGGTGGAGTGATTAGGTTTTTTTTTGTAATTCAACCAATTTTTGTAAATAGTAAAGATTAAAGGCGTGACAGTTAATAGAGGATATTTTCTGACCGCTCCACCTCTTCCCCTGTAGTGTGCAACCAGGATTCTCTGGAAGAACAGAAATGAATTTAGTTTTAATTTTTTCTGCAGCTTTTCCTTTGCTCATTTTTCTTCAATTTGTTTTACAATATTTAAATATTCATTGAGGGGGAGACATGCCGTTTCTAACTTTTATAGCTTCTACAATATACAAACATTTATTTGGAATGTGTGCTATATTGCGCTGTAAATTTATTTATTTTGAAGCATTTTTAGCGTTACACATTGCTATGCCGTGGTCGGAGAATAGGACGAAAAACCCCTTTACAAAAAACTCCGTATTAAACCCCGGGATAAGAAAAACCTCTGATAGAAACCCCCGGGCAAAAAAACCCTCGGATAAGAAACCCCCGGACAAAAAACCCAAATTATGGGGGTCCGTAAAAGATTATTATTATTATTATTCTCATTCTTTTGCTACTGGTACCTATCAGTTATCGGATGTTGGCAATCATGATGGCTATTCTCGTTTTATTAACCGTCGATCTAAAGAGTTCTGTCGTGTCTTGGCATACCATGATACACGTCTTCTGCGTGGACCTCTCTTCCCTACTATTTTTCCTTGTAATATCAGTTGCAAAATTTATTATCTTTCTGGATTTCTCATTATATGGCCTAGATATTCTAATTTCCGCTTTTTAACGATTTTAACTTATTATCATTATTATCAGTTTTTACTAAGATATTATTAATTATCATTCAAAAAGCAGAAAAAAATTGAACTGTCAGAAGCATGGAATTTATATAATGTAATATAGTTGTAGAGGAAAATAGATCATTCATATGCCTACCAACATCTTCTATAGGAAGAAATGCTAAACCGAATTCCTGAATTTTGCGATGGATGTTTTGGCAGCGATTAGGTTAGGTTATCAGTTAAAAGACAATTTCTATATTTGTATTATAACTTTTGTTATTTGGCTAGTTATTACCACCTTCCAAAATTGCAAATGCATTTTTTATCCGGGGGTTTACGCCCAGGTGTTTTTCGACGGGGTTTTTTTTTGTGCTGCGGTTTTGTGTCCGAGGATTTTTGTCCGGAGGGTTTCGTCCTAGATTCCAAACAGGGGTCAAATTTATGTGAAATGTCCGAAGCAACTTTCCTACAGCTGACGTGGGTGGAGCTGCATCGGAATACACAGCTAAATCACATCTTTAAGATTCAGTTCCATCCATAAATCTTAAAAAAGCATTTACAAAATAAGCAATAGTTTGACTATTTGTTTGTTTTAAAGCTGTATAACACAAAAATTATGATCTACTAGAATTGAATTTCGATAATTTTCTTATTAACAAATTTGACACATGATTTCCAACAGCATCTATATTCATGTAGGATCATGATGATGATGATGATTTGAAAGAGCGAGATCTAGGACGCGGTTTTCCAAGCATCTCTATGCACTTAGGCCACATTTGGCCCATTGTACGCCCTAACAAAGAATTTTGCCTATCTGGGGTAACTCCAACACCAGTAGTGATTTTTAATGTGTCACATATTGCAGTGGCACGGGACTTACGGCTTTACTTCTTATCCGACAGAAGGCGCATTTTCAGATTTTTCCACGCTAGAAAAATCTCGCCAACCTCAGCCAGGTTCGATCCCGCGTCCCTCGGATCTAAAGGCAAATGCGCTAACCACTAGACCACCGAGGCCGGCTCATGTAGGATCATACAATAAGTAAACAATTTCCAGAAGTCAACAAGTTGCCTGTGTTATAGTGCGGAAAATATGCACCCCGAGACCTCTAAAAATACAGTTTCTATACTTTATAAAATTGTCTAATATTCAATTGCAATTAAATATTCGCAACAGAACAATATACAGAATGAACTCTAAAGTCTGCCACATCGTAAAAATGTGGTTAACACAACCCAACAAACATGATCACAGCAACTGCAATTATAGAACTTTTTATGGTATAGATCAAGTTAATATTTTACTTTAACAATAATAGTATTACTAATATTAATTTTCCAAAAACCTTTGCTATCAGAATTCTATACCAGCCAGCCATACTATTTATTCCATCATATACTTGTCCCACATATTTGTTCATATCCAAACTCGACCAAACTAAGTCTTCCTGAGTGTTGAATATTTGTCTTTGCAATGTTTTCTCCAGTGAGGTCATAGATTGAAATGAAACATAAAAAGTCCTCTCTCGCTAATGTAGGATTTTCATTTTCTAGGATATATCTACAGCTACATGAAAGCTGTTCAACTACCGTTATATCCATTATTGAAAAAAATAATTGATAAGTTTATTAAATATCCTTGGCTTGAATACTGCCGGCACTTATTTGGATAATTTCATTTTGGATCGCGGGGCTAATATACGTAACATTTCTTAGTCCAATCAAAATATGTCTTTTCATGTCTTTATCATCGCTGTTAACCTAAAGCTCTGCAATGCTCGAAACGTAACATCTTTTTGTTGGCTCTTCTACAGTGAGAGCACTACTGTCATCATCACCACACAATGAAGGCTCTCGATCACAACAGAACAATATTGTTTCAATGATGGGTTTGAAGCAGATCGATTTTCTTTCCGTTTTCTCTAACGATGTTTGTTTAATTGAGTAGCAACATCTTCCATAGCATGTGAAGCAACAGTGAGGAAGTTCTCAGCAAAGACCGAACAATCATGGTAAAATTCAGATTTAATATGCAAATCAAATTATTCCAAAGCATTTTTCCCTTTCTTGAATCAATTTTATACCAAAGATCCTGACTTTTCATGGCAACCCTTTCCAAGTCCTTTGCGATTAAAGATAAAACAAATTCAATATCTCTTCATTCTTAGAATATATCAGCCAAGGACATTTTCCTAACCATTGGGCATCAGGAATTGCTGCGATAATTATAGAATTGCAAGAATGTTATGTTTCATTATCAATTAATTACGGAGGGTCCGGACACCCGGGCTACGTCACTGTTATGTTTGTCTCATCTTCTTGGCTCTAAATCTTGCATGGTTCTATTTATATATCTTTCTTCCAATATCCATTCTTTTTCTTGTGCCCTGCGCTTTATATACAGGGTGAGTCAATAGGGCGTAATTCTTCCATAACTTCTGACATGATAAAGCTACGGCTGCGATTCAAGGTTTAGGTGATTTAAATGATGGAAGTCCATATTTTAAAATTAGTTTCGATTATATAGTGTGTTCCATTTTAGAGGTACATGACGCATCGCAATTTTTTTATATAGAATTACTTACCCATTTTTTTCTTCTGTATTTTGAAGCATCTTTAGTGGCCTATACAGTGGTGTAATATTTTTGGATTGAATCGCAGCCGTAGCTTTAACGTGTCAGAAGTTATGGAAGAATTACGCCTTATTGACTCGCCCTGTATATTAATCTGTTTCATTTTGACAAAATATTTTACTCTTTATATCATACAATCTTTTTCAATCTCTTTATTAAAAATTATATATGTATTTATTATCATCATTTTATTTTTCTATTCCTCGGTAAATTTCATTCTTTAGTTGTATGTTGCCTGTTCTATTCTGGTTCTGCTTTACATGGTTTGTGTCCTAGCAGTCTTATTTCTTCCCACTTTGCTTCTTGCTTATTTCCTTTTTTTTTCAATAATTACCTGGCCTCTACCTGTTAAGTTGTTATGCTCTTTTGCTCTATATGAATTAATTTCTTAATTTCATTGCCGCTTCGTAGAAATTAATAACGTTACTTTAATTGCCGTTTGTATGTGGGTTACCATTTCGCTATTTTGCGTCTTTCTAAGTTTGAGTTATGTTGACAGTTCCCTTTTTGTAGGCTCAAAATTGCAGAATGTTGTTTCTTCTCGCGCGTGACCTTAAGCACTTCCGAGAACTCACGTGTCCCTTATTCTAGAACTTTCCATAACGTTTCGAAATATGGTGCAATTTCTTTTGGGAGAAGTGCAGATTCCCGTTGCGTTTTTACAGTAGTCAGCCTTAGACCTTCGCTGATCTCCGGTCGCTCGATTCCATTCACGGGGACCGTAATTACATTAAGTGCTGCAGGGACGGCTTTTGGGGGTTTTTTTTTTCGAGCGGTTTCCGTTGTGTGAATTTCGTCTCGGTGTTTTACCAAGGGATACAAACAGACCATCGGCTACTGCCAGATTTAAAAAAAACACTGGATTCAATCCCGGTAAAGGCAATTCTTTGTGAATTGGCCGATCGCCTTTCGGCGGATTAATTTCCAAGCCCAGCGTCTCTTTGCTGCTACTGTCGTTCAACGTATTTTCCTGCATCTGGAAATCGCCCGAAATTGTGCCTGACTCGCTACTCCGTCAATGTGTTACGAAATTAAGAACCTTTCAGTTGGTCAACGTATTAGTGTTGGCGTCCATTATAAGCAACCAACCCCGAATCCCTGGTTGGGTTGCCACAAATACCTGACACTTTTCCAAGACACCACACTACCCTAGCAGTGTTATTTCTTATTCTCTTTACTTCCTTCCTTTTTCTGAATACTGTTATTTTCGCTTATTCGCAGCCAAATACTCACTTTACTTAACTTGTTCGATCCATACGTTTTATTACATTAACATTATTGTTTCTCCAATACCATTTTCTCCTTGCAAACTATGTTTCGTTAATGTCTCATTTTATATATCAACCCCAGCTATTTCTTACTCCAGGGACAGCTCTTCTTTCTTCACTAAATTTCTTCCCGAATACAGTCAATCAAATTTTGTAATATATCAATAATTTATTATCGAATAAGTTTGTATAAAATTTATTATATGAAAACGTTCACCCCGTTGCCTGCAATACGTCTTCTACGAATCAAACCTTGATTGTTGCTAATATTATCGATCTTTTAGGTCAGCCGTAATATATGCAATTTCGAATTAACCAGTAAAACACCTTCCTGCTGTTTAACGCTTATCTGACTTTGCATAGAGGCAGTTGCATGTTCCTAATGCAAGCCTACAAGGAACAACATTTTCTAATCAGGCTCGATAACTTTATTATTAGTCGTAATAAAATTCAAAACCAAACCAGGCTTCTCCTTGAAAAATCAAGTTAAACGCATTAAGCTATTTTTAAGAATTCCGTCTGGATTATTTAATACTGAGTTAATGTTCAAATAATAAGTGTGGCGAAATCAGCTGCCGCTAATTAAGCCCATTATCTTGCAAACTGTCGGAGACTGCACCCTCTAATTAAATATCCACAGTAAGTAACTAAATCAGTCAGCGAGACAGAAGGAAAACAAAGCGTCAATCCTTGGCCTGGTGTTTTCCCCCTTAAAATACAATAAATTCCAATTAAAAAAACTGCTTACAATTAAACCATAGAATAAGCAATACCATTGACTTAATAGTTTACTAGGTCGATCTGTGGATTCCGGCCGTCCATACGAGCGACGGGAATTAATTGTCCCGGCATAATTAACCCAAAGTGACTATCGACGAACAAAAAGAAATAAATGGGCCCGGACGCAAAACAATCGTCAGGAACGAGACAGTAGGCCATGTCTAACAATTGACAGCCGCAGAAAGGGAGCGGCCAAGTGTGAAGATATTTCTCAATCTGATAGTACGCGTACGGGTCATTTCTTTGCCGACACCCGGCTGCGTGACAACGGACTATCAGCAGGGACGTACCTTATTTTTTCTGGTAAACTAAATAGGACATCGTGGACGCATTAGGACTTAAAATGTTGCTGTGATGGAATTAACACTGTAAAAGTTGCAAGCGGTATTTAAACATCCTTCAAAATGTAAACCGGTGGTGGATCAAACTGAATAGATATGACTGACAATAAGCGACGTCCAAAAGTCATAGAAAACCCTTTGATTTGGAAGTTCATTAAGATAGTTTAGAAGTCTTGAAATGTTGCAAGAAGTTGCAATAAAAAATTTAATATTTTAGCAAATAACGTTCCTGTTAATGGCTTGCGTGCTTATAAAGATAAGTTCTACCAACAACCAATCTACCGGAAACGCAGAACAAGGTTCAAACATTTGCATATTTTTAGTCGAATACTCGAGAGATCATGGTATTTAGTTTGAGAATTGAACTCTAGGATTTTGGCCTAACAAATACTTTCCATATCCAGATATCTGGCAAACGTGGGCTTATTTCGCAATAAGCAGATCTTTGTAAGATAGAAGCTCGCGTTACATAGAAGCATTAGAGCCCTATATATTCGGAAAATAAAGCGAAATAAATTTCGCTTGTGGTTTCTGACAGCGTGCAGTCATCCAAATTTCTATTTTAAATATGAAATAAAAATAACGCAGGATTTATATGTAATATAATTTCTTAATAAAACTGTAATTGTGTGAATTCATATTGCCGGCAGTTAACGACTTTCAATTGTATTATATATTAAAGGTTAAATTTTGAATATTTTGTGTAACTACCATTATTCCTGCTAACGTTGAACCATCTAAACTACTCAAAAATGAATAGCGATATTGTGATATAAAGCATATATGTTTATATTTGGCGGCTAATGGTCGTCTATTACTAATAATTAGAACAAGCAGCAATGTTAGATATTGAAAAACAATCGAATTCAGTTGCAATTGTTTAACCGTATTAGTGTCAAGTCGAGTTTGTGTGTTTGATTGAATAATCTTTTCTATCTTCGTCCTGTCCTGTCCTGTCTTGTCCTGTCCTGTCCTGTCCTGTCCTGTCCTGTCTTCCTGTAATCTTTCGTGTTCATTGTTTTTTTATTCGTGTGTTGCGTTTGTGTTCTTAATAATAAACAACAATGCAGATAAACCATTTAACAATAAAACAACCAAAGACGAGGTCGCTAGGTCGACATTGCTGATATGTTAGGAATCACGCAGAGAGAAATTTCAGGTGCCTTATCTAGCCTTGGAGAAACATCTACGACTGCAAGAAGACCTGGAAGTGTATCTTTTCGCATCACAACACCTCGTGAGGATCGACTTCTGGTAATTAATGCAAGAATGCACCCCTTTTCAACTGCTCGACATCTACAGCAAGGTGCTCCAGAATGCCACAGGAAATCGAGTCTAATACCCCCGTCTGAGATGTCCTGCAAGAACTGTGGCTCAACGAAGACACTGGGTGGAATGGTCAAGACGTAGGCTTCAAGAAGCGACACCGTGGGATGATATACTGTTTTCGGACGAGTCCAGATATTGGCTCAGCAATGATAGCCGGTGTCAAAGAGTATATCGTAGTGACGGACATCGTACCGTATACCTAACCAGTCGTTGCCTTTGGTAGTGGTGGTCTTATGGTATGGGCTGGAATTTCGTTACGGTGGCGTAATCGATATCTGTAATGGTACACTCACGGGCCAACATTATGCCCAAGAGATCATTATGGACCATGTTCTGAACCGACGCAACGCTGTTGGACGCATCGTGCTCGGGTTGTTTTAGAGATGCTTCGAGATGAGGAAATAAACCATAATGCTCCTCCTCCACTATCTCTAGACCTCAACCCCATCGAGCATTCATGGGACCTTTTGCAGAAACAGCTGGATCATCATAATCCAAGGCCTGCTACTTTGCAACCGCTGAGGGATGTATTGCCGGTACTATAGCATCAAATTCTACATAAACACATTGATAATTGCATTGACAGTATGTCAGCAAAGTGCAGAGCAGTTATTACTGCCAGAGGAGGTGCCACGCGGTATTAGAATTTAATAAATTTAAGTTAAGTGAAAGGAGACAATAACGATTTTCATATTATATATTTCATATTGTTCAATTTCTTCTTTAAACATACCTTTGTTGTAATTTTCATGTTCATTACTAAAAAGATGTTACATTTGGTTTTTTGGTAGTTTTTGATTATAAATGCAATTGGTATTGCCTTTGGTGTCTTACACTGCTGTAACCCTATTCATTTTTGAGTAGTTTATACTACCTACTAAAAGTGGCAATCTGGTTTGCCGTTTATGTCTCTCTCGTGAACAAATACATACCTACATACATACATACACTGCAATGATTACTATTTCAGATCCCGATTTTACAAAAATGATACCAAGTTATGGAGTTTTGGTTCACTTCACAGGTGAAGTTTTCCCTACCGAGCTTCATTTGACAATTCAAAGTAATTGCTGATTCCAGTTCCTTATTTTCATCGAAAACTATATTGATCCAACACAATTGAATACATACCGATACATGCCTTAGATCAGTGATGAGCAACTAGAAAATCAATTACTCAATTAGAGCCGCATAAAAAAATAGTAAAATAAAGTTTTAGTTGGGCGTGTTAATAAGGGTCTAAAAATAACTGCCTATAGCTGTTAAATAGTTTTTGGCATCCGTGCCAATAACTAAACATTTCCTGTGCCAATTAGTATATCTTTGAGTTTATTAACGTGAAATATAAATTTCATAGGTCTTAAAATGCCTAAAATCAAGTCGGGCTTAGCTTACTCAAAGATATATGATGAAAAACAATTAAAAGGGGTACTTGAAACTGTAGAAAACGGAAGCAAGTCAAAAAGCAAACTGATATAACATTTAATGTGACAAGATCCACAATTGCAGATTTAACACTCGCTGCAAATGTTGAGGTCAAGCGCATTATTAGATTAGGAAAACCTGTCGCAGGGAAAAACAGGCCCGTTAAAATAATCTTCTCCAGCGAAAGCGATGCACGTGAAGTACTTAAAAACAAAAATAATATACCTACAACCAACCGCATTAAATTAAACACAGATCAAACAATTATGCAACGAGATTTTCTAAATTCTCTCAGAACTCAACTTTCTGAACGAATACAAAATGGAGAAAGTGAACTAACTATAAAATATGTTCATGGCTCTCCTAAAATTGTTAACAAATCGCAGTCAAAAAACCTAATGTAAATAACTCTACAAATAAACGTTTCGATAATTTTTCTATAGGTCACCTAAATGTTCGTTCCTTAAATTCATCTTTTCATTATTTTTCCGAGTTTGCATCTGAGAAAGAATTTGATATTATTGCTATAACCGAAACTTGGTTAAATGCAAACTTTTCTTCTTCATATATTCAGCTGCCCAATTATGAATTAGTCAGAGCTGATAGATCTACACGAGGTGGGGGTGTATGCTTTTATATCAAATCCAACATTAAATGGAAAGAAGTCGAGCTTGATTTTTTAAATAGTAAAAACTTAGAGCAATTATGGATAATCATCAATGTTAATAAGCAAAAAGTGGCTATGGGTGTAGTGTACAAACCTCCAAATACACCAAACAGTTACCTAGACGATCTTGAATCGGCACTCGCCCATTTATCGCTGGAAGTTGATCAAATCATACTTGTTGGAGATACAAATATTGACTTTCTATCAAGTAAAAATAACCTGCGTTATTTTACGAAAATACTCGACACTTTTAATCTGCATCAAATTATAACAGAACCTACAAGAATTACAGCGACCACGCATACACTATTAGATGTCATATGTATAAACAAAGCTACTACACCTATACGTCATGGGGTTCTGGATGTCGATAATATTTCGGACCATCGATTAGTCTTCTGCGATTTTAATTTTACTACACCAAAACCTGAACCAACTAAGCTTCAGTTTAGGGATTTTAGTCACTTTAACTTGAATGACTTTATATTTGATGCGAGACGAATGGACTGGCATAACGTGAGCCAAATTGATAATATTGACGACAAGATTAACTATCTCAATAACATAATTATAATTCTCTTTGATATACATGCTCCTTTGAAGACAATATACACTCGCAATAGACCTTGTAAGCCCTATATCACCGATACAATTAAACAAATAATCGCGCTAAAAAACAAAGCATACCAGAGGTTTAAATCAACAAAGAAAGATGAACATAGGAAGTATTACATAGATCTAAGGAATTATCTTTCAATGGCAATAAAGGAAGAAAAAAAGGCCTATATAAATCAACAACTAACCAGAAACAAAAATAATCCAAACAAAACCTGGAAACTTTTTGAATCATGGAATATACACAAAAAACCAAAGAATGCGATAGCTGAAGAGATTAGAGACGTAAATTCCATGAACGATTATTTTGCAAATGTAGCCAACGCGAGTGAAATAGACGAGAATGCATTGTCATTTTATATGAATAACTATAAACCAGGAATAGACAATGATTTAACTTTCAGTACAGTAAATTGCACAGAAGTTGAAGATATTGTTACTAAACTAAAATCCGATGCAATGGGACCGGACAACTTAAACCTTAAAATGATTAGTATAGTACTACCATACTGTGTT
>JABXWE010103980.1:0-13184 GCA_014611495.1 Limonius californicus | reverse complement strand
GATTTGACGTCAATAAACGTCAATTTATATGGCAAAATTGAATAAAAATTATTATAAACTGTTTTAACTCTTTTTAATTCAAGTAAACGAACCTGTTTTAGTGACATTACAGATTTGCATTTGTTCAATTTTAAACCTTTTCCAACAATTGCCTACTATTGTCTTTTGTTTATCTTACAATAAGTATACCTGAGCACTAACTGGTCATGCCACAAAAAGTATAGGTTGCCATTTAAAAAAAATGTCGATGACGCCATAGCTAAAACATACGACAATCGAAAAAAAAATGAGAAACGCCAAATTGTGGCAAATAACTTGATAATCAACTGTTGTTAGAAACTTTTTTTCGTAAAGTTGTTATTTAAGCATCGATGTTGCTTACTTTTTATTCACCCTGTATATCTTTTAGCAACAGCCAATGCGCATAATGCCTCGGCGGAAAATGATGTACATGGTAGTTTGTTTTTAAGGTTCATGAACATGTCATGCCTTTATTCTCTCCCTCTTTAACTATTTTATGATACGCCACTGACTACTATAATCAATTTCATCAAATTGCTTGATATTACCGAGACCTTTTGTACCTCTTGCAGTTTTTTGATAAGTCCATTCGTTTATGATTAATTCGAATGGAAGTAAATGCATGTAAATAGTCACTAGTGGCTATTGAATGCTATTGAATACAGCAGTTTTGTAACTTGTAATCAACTTCACCGCCATTTACGCATTTTTGTTCTTAAACTAAACAATAATACCAGTAATTACATCAGACCAATCATTCAAATAAACAGGAGACCAACAGGGATTGTTACTGCCGGAATCGTTAAATGTGCATTTAAAAATAAGTTATTTACCGCCTGGATCTAGGAATTTTTGTAAATCCAATGCTGTTATACCTATCTTCAGCCGTATTTGGGAGTTTCCCGTAAAACGAATCACGTTAATATAAACGGAATGGGACTTTTGAACGCGGCCGTTTGAACGCGGCCGTTTGAACGCGGCCATTTGGACGCGGAGACGTTTGAACGCCGGGAAGTTTGAACGCAGGGACGTTTGAACGCATGCAAATATATATATGTACTTGAAATTGTGTAAAAATATTGTACAGCGGTACCATAATCTATACAAATATAATACGGATAGGAATACGAAATATAATGTACTGGCTTATAATATTAAATTATCTTAAAATCATAACCGCACACGATGCAAAAATCTAAATATTGTATAGCGGTGCCATAATCTATACAAATATATTACGGATAGGAATACGAAATATATAGTACTGGCTTATAAGTAATAATATTAAATTATCTTAAAATCATAACCGCACACGATGTAAAATGTATATATACAGGGTGAATAAAAAGTAAGGAACATCGATGATACAACCTTAAATAATAACTTTACGAAAAAAAGTTTCTAACAAAAGTTTCCTATCAAGTTATTTGCCACAATTTGGCGTTTTCACCTGCTACAGATATTGCTCGTATATGCTCGCGGATACGAATTTTTATATTTTCCAAATAGTCTGGTCTGTTTGTATACATTGTACTTTTAAGATGGCCCCATAAAAAGAAGTCAAGCGGGTTTCATTTTTTTTCGATTGTCATATGTTTTAGCTATAACGTCATCGACATTTTTTTTAAATATTAACCTATACTTTTTATGGCATGGCCAGTTAGTGTTTTTTATTCTCTATACAGCCATGTAAAAATATCATACATTTGCATAATAAAAATTTCAAGAACAATCACGATAAACATTTATTTTCGTCACGGGCAACATTTTTCGTCAGGTACACTTATTGCAAGATAAACAAAAGGCAATAGTAGGCAACTGTTAGAAAATGTATAAAATTGAACAACTGCAAATCTGTAATGTCAATTCGGTGACAGTTAGTATTAATAAGTGATTAAAATTTAGTTGTACGTTTAACAGAAACTGAACGTATCGAAATTTTGATGATGATCGGATACCGTGATAAAAAGAACTCACGACGATGCGTGCGCTTTATTTAATACTGCACATCCAAATCGTGAACCTGTTACGCGGTCCACTGTAACCAAATTAATAGAAAAATTAGAGAAATAGGTATGCAGTATTAATCAGAAATTTTCAAAATGTGCATTAATTGTATAAAATTGTAAAAATATGCCATTGCATATGCAAATATGCAAATGGCTAATTATCTCTAGCCTGTTTATTCACCGTTATTCTCTTATTTTAACGGTTTACCTAAATGTATTTTGCGTTGTAGGTAAATCGATAATCGCTTCCTTCTTATTGAAATTTATTATTAAAATATATCCTTAGCAATTCTTCACATTTACAATTGAAACGGTTAGTAGTTGTTCGCGCCATAGGATACGGTTGAAAGCGGCACTTTATGACCAAAGGGCATTCTAGGCCACTTTGGTGGGTCGTTTTTAAAATTTATTATTTTATTGTATTTAAGAAGTTTACTTAAAATATTTTTAGGTTTTTATTGCTTCAGTGTGTTGCGAATTGCTTTTGGAACATTTTATTTTGCTGCATTTCCGGATCTACGTTTTTATTACGTTATTTACTTTTTCCTACCACCGTTGCGGGTTTTTTCTTCTTTTATGTTTACCGCTTTGCTTGAATTTTTAAATTCTTCTGATTTGCCGCTTTGCCAATAACATGTTTCATTACCCCACCATTTTTTGTGCTTCCACAGGAAATATCGTTTACAAGATATGTTTTCATTATTTTTCCTTTAAACTAAATCGAAGTTCGCTTTAGTGAGTACCTACTAATTTTACTGCGAAAATGGAAATTTTAAGTAAGAAGGGTATGAAGAAGTTTAGTAGTGATGGGTTTTTGTACGTGTTCGACCGAACAAGTGCATGTGGAACTAAAAAATTTTGGAGATGTGATCGAAGGAGCATTGACAGCTCAGCCGCTCAAGTTGAGACAGAAATGATAAAAACTTGCATAAAGAGAAGAGCGGAGGATACAATGGAACAACCGGCTCAAATAATTAATACGTGCGTGGTTGGATCTTCGCAAGGTGCGCAAGTTGCTTTGTCTAAGCATGGAGCACTAAAGAAGATGATCAGGAGGAAACGTAACAAGTTGAATGCTGCACCACCCGCACCTCTAAAAGTAGAAGACCTAATAATCCCAGAGCAATACAAAATCTACATGGTAAATGGTGTTCCAGAAAATTTTTTGCTCAGCGACAGCGGACCGGTGCCAAATAGAATCCTGATATTTGGTCGGCAGCAAAACTTAAAGGTAATTAGGCCATAATAATTTCTAAATAATTTCTGTAGTATATTGCTTCGTTTTTTACCTTTTAACTGCAGAAGTTAGAAATGTGTGTTGGTTATATTTTTTTTATTATAATAATACAATATTTATTTATTTTCCTATGATATAAATCGATATTGTACGGAAAACTTGTCAACAGTATACAAAATAACATATTAGTTAATTTCAAGACATACCACAAATAAATACATGTAAATTAAGAGGCGGTAGTTAGACAACTGCAATTAGCCGATTTCAAAATTAAAAAGAAACATTTTATCAGAGAATTTCTCGTTCTACAAGAACCTATTAAAAAATATACAGAGTACTTTTAAAAATTATAGTTGGTATTTGTTCCTGTTAAACTAAATGTGCTAGGATGGTGAATTGTACATCATAGAACCCGTTTCCATATAATTATACAAATAAAATAATGACAATAAATAATGGATAATTAAACATCTCCATGTTTAATTTGTTCAACATAAAAAATGTGCGAAACAAATGTAATTTAAAAAATTTCTTTAATGTAAAATAGGAATAAACTCTATGCGTGTTAACGCTATTGTTGTTGCAGGTTCTCAAGGAATCAAAACATTGGTTTGTTGACGGAACCTTTACATCGGCACCACAATTGTTTCATCAGGTGTATGTCATCATGGCTCAGAGGTTTGGATGTGTTCATCCAGTGGCTTACGTTCTATTACAAAATAAACAAGCGGTATCTTACTCCCTGATGATTGCTCAGTTAAAGGAATTGGAACCTAGCTTAAATCCTAATAAAATATCCTGCGATTATGAACTTGCCGCTATTAACGCCTTCAAAGATGGGTTTCCTAATGCAGAAATACTTGGGTGTTTTTTTCACCTAACAAAAAATTTGAAGAAGCACCTTGGTCAACTGCATTTATTGGGGCGTTACAAAAACGAAGCCAATTTCGCCGTATTAGCCCGAATGGTAACATCTTTAGCATTTGTACCAACTGAAGACCTGGATGATGTCATAGATCGGTTAGCAGACGAGTTGCCCCCAGAATTGCAACCACTTCTTCAATGGTTTGAAGATGCTTACGTCGGACGGCCGAATCGACGAGGAAATGGTAGACGCCCTCCTATTTTTGCACCAAATATTTGGTCGGTTTATGACCGTGTCCTGAACGGCACGGATAGAACTAATAACCACGCCGAGGCTGCTCACAGGCGATTACAAACAGAATTGGCTATGGATAATCCTGTCATTTGGAAATTTATAGATGCACTAAGAAAAATTCAATACGGCAGAGATTTAGTTTTAGAACAGCTTGTTGCGGGACACTCACCTCCACATAAATTAAAAAAATACATTGATGCTGATACGAGACTCCACAGAATCGTAGCGGATTATCGTAATCGTGATATTATGGATTACTTAAGAGGTATATCCCATAATTATGAAATGAATCCGTAATTTTAAGTTATTTTAATATTATTTTTAATATTATTATTGTGATTATTATTGTTCATTATTTAGTTTGCATTAGTATTATTTATACAGGGCGTCCTGAAAAGTTCTTGCCGTATGAGAAACTTCTAATTTTAAAATTTACCAAAAAAATCCACTGTTCATAAAAAGTTCTGCTTTCTGAGGCGATAATATTGATTTATTGAAACTTCAGATAACAAATTAACAAAAGTATAAAAATTCAAATTTGCCGAGAGAGAAGTAGGTACTCTTAATTTTTATTTTAGAGCAAAATGTAATAAGATGTTATTTAGAAACATCTGTGCTCAAATACAAAATTTCAAATCAATGTACCGGGTGCCATCAAAAACACCGCGCCAAGCTTTCATTAGCTATGGGTTCTAAAATGATAATTTTTTTTAAATAACTACATACAGTATGTTTAAAAATATGATAATATAAATCTGAAATTAATAATATGTAACAAGAGTTTTAAGACGCTTACTATACGCAAGTGGAATAAGTTGCTATAGTTTTGATATTTGAATTATTAATACTTCAATATTATCGCCTCAGAAAACAGAACTTTTTATGAACAGTGAATTTTTTTGGTAAATATTAAAATAAATACGTTTCCCTTACGGTAAGAACTTTCCAGGACACGCTGTAGATAAACGTTAACATATTTTATTTTTATTGTTTATAACTATTATATTAATTATTTACTTGACTAATATGTAACTTTTGTAATTTATAATTTGTTCATACAATAAATAACATTTTTTAAATATTTGCGTTAACTACATTACCTATTCAATCCCATTTTTTTCACAGATGTAGTTGTTTACCGCAAAATTTAATTTTTGTAAATATTATTTTTATAATTTCTACTTTAGATTCGAAATTTAAATTTAAATCATTTTACGTGTCCGAGTGCGTCTTCGCAAATCAAAGCGGTAAAGAAAAATGTATTAACTTTATTTCTTACTTTTGAATAAACCTGTATAACTCCATTTAATATCGGAAAAGGAATTCTTACATTTTCACGTTCAACAAGAAGCCGCAGTAGACATTTTCATGAAAAGATTTTTTTTTTAAATTTATTCACAAAAGTTAAACTATTTCTTTACTTGAGTTCATGGATACCGAAGATTTAAAATACACAGTTAATTGTGTTCGTATAGATTTAATTTTGGTAAGACAGAAACAAACGTGGTCTGGACTAATAAACGACAATTACCGCGATACTCCTAATGTGTACTGTATAGAGTGTCGCAAAATTGAGTACCCATAACTATACTAAGGAGCAGAGAATTAAAAAATAATTATGGTTTCTTTAATAAACATATGGTCTAGACAGCTTTGTTAAGAAGTAACAGCCCCCTAAATTGGTAAATATTTTCAAAACCGACAAGAGTATCTAATAAATTTCTTTTTTTAGTGTTTGTTGTTTTAGTAAACCCACACCTTTTAGCATAACCCATGGTCAGAAATTTCTTTTATTTGAGGTAGTTTTGGCGGGTTGGGGGCGACTTCACCCCTTATGTTTTAACGAACGGGATTTTAAAAAAGGAACCTGAAATTTAGATTCTAATGTAAAAATACAGAAAATAAGTCCTCTTGTTTCTTTTTGATAAGTTACCGTTATCGAGATTTTCACGTCTAAAGCTTTAGTTTTAGGCTTTGATAGAAAAAATAAGTGAAGCTATGGAATTAAGCATTATCAGCCTGAAGTTTTGCAAATGATAAACTGTTGTTTCCTCTGCTGTCTAAAAAATCTTATCAGGGTACCCCCTTTAGGGGCTGTTACTTCTTAATGAAGCATTTTACACCATAAGTTTATTAAAAAATCCTTAATTATTTTTAAATGTTCTACCCCTCAACCCTAGTACAGTTTTGGGTACTCAATTTTGGTATACCCGCGTCCAACCGTCCATGCGTTCAAAGGTACCTGCGTTCAAACGTCTCCGCGTTCAAGCGTCCCTGCGTTCAAACGTCTCCGCGTTCAAACGGCCGCGTTCAAACGGCCGCGTTCAACCGGCCGCGTTCAAACGTCCTAGACCGTCCGCATAAGCGAGGCATTGATGTGCATTTTTTATAAAGTTTCATGTTCGATCAACATTGCTCTTTGTCGTTATATTCTGCATGACTATATTAAAAAGGGTTGTTCATAAAGGGTCACCTTGTCTGAGTCCTGCGCTACTTCCAAGTTATCTGGATTCTTGTTTTTGGAAATTTACTTTGTTTAGTGTTGTTTTAAGGATCATCCTTACTAGTACTACCAATTCTGTTGTGAACTGAAGATCTAGCATCTCTTGAATTATTTGATTCCTCTCAATTGAATCATATGCTTGCTTAAAGTTCAAAAAGGCTGTATACAGTGGTATGCTTTTCTTACTGCATTTCTCATGTATTTGTCTTAAGATAAATATGATATCCACCACCGATCTTCCGTCCTTGAAATCAGCCTGATAGTAGGTATCCAATCTTATAGGCTATTTCTTTTTGCAATCGTTTATTTACTATATTTGCTAGTAATTTGTAATGACATTAAGTAGATATATCGGTTTGTAATTTCCTGATATCATCTTATCGCCGTTTGGTATAGGGGTTTTATAATTGATGTTCTCCATTCTTGCGGGATCTTTTGTGTTCCCATATTTGCTTTATTAAGTCAAACATTCTTTTAGATACTGCTTCATCCGCATTTTTTATTAACTCGATTGTAATAGTATCCGCACCTGGAGCCTTATTATTTTTCATCTTCTTGATTGCTTCTATAAACTCCTCCTGTTAGGAATTTTTTATGTTTTAAGTTGGTAAATATTTGTAACTTTATGTTAAATTGGCATTATATGCAATGATGCGCATGCTCAGCTAGACCGAGCGTGAGTAGGCAGTTTTTAAGAAAGGTTTTGACTGACCCCTGTATTCAGACGCCGATGCCATGAGGGTGAACAATAAAGAGTTTTCAATAGTTGCGTCATTCTTTTTTAAATACGAGAAAATACCCAACATTTTTGGTCCTTCGATCCCAATATTTGATGAACCAGCGACCTAAGGAGTATCCAAGAACTTAGAACATGAATATTTCCAGGAAGCTGTGAAAATTACACCGCAAGATATTATACCAGCACCGCATTGTTTTCGCACACCGCAGACCCTCGCCAGCATCGCACCTGGAGAACTTACACCTCAGTATTTTTCCACAAGTAAGTCCAGATTCCTTTTTCTATATTCCGTTATACATACCGCATTTTAGATTCTTTTTGTGTCATGGCAAACGATTTAAAACATTTACGTATTAAACGGGGCGTTCTCAAAGCACAGTTAACTCGTTTTGATAATTTTTTACAAAATTATAACAAAGAAACGGATTATGATTCCTTAGTTGCTAGACTAGATAAAACAGAACCGCTATGGAATGAATTTGATCACGTTCAAAGTTCCATTGAAATTTTAAATGAAGAAGAATTGCAAGACAATGAACGCGAATCGTTTGAAAACATTTATTTCAGTGTAATAAGCAGAGGCAAAAAATTACTAGCTGCAGCTAATGTCAGTAACGATCCACCAGCAGCAAAAAATTCTAATTGCACCGCAGATAATGCAATTTATAACGTAAGATTGCCAGTTTTGGATTTGCCGTCCTTTTCAGGAAATTACGACCAATGGGTTCAATTTTCGGAAACTTTAAATGCTGTTATACATAACAATCAATCTTTAAGCAATATTCAAAAATTTTATTATTTACAGTCAGTTTTAAGAGATGAAGCCTCCAAGGTCATCCAGTCTTTAGATATTACAGATGAAAATTACAGCATTGCTTGGAATTTATTGAGAGAACGATTTGAAAATAAAAAATTAATTGTGCATAACCATATGAAAGGTCTTTTTGATCTACCGATCTTGACGTACGAAACTCATTCCGGGTTACGCAATTTTCTGGACAGTTTGAATAAGCATTTCCGTGCATTAAAGGCATTGGACCAACCTGTTGACCATTGGGATACAATCATAATACATTTATGTATTTCAAAATTCGATTAAACAACACGACGTGAGTGGGAGGCATTATGTTCAAAAAATAAGGATCTGCCTAATTTTGGTGAATTTACCACATTTTTATCACATAGATGTCAACTGCTTGAAGCGCTAAATTATACAAAAAATGGTAATAATAAAGCGATTCCCAAACCTCACAATAAATTTACTAAACCATCCACCAAATTTGTTTCCCACGCATCCACTGAAAAATACAGTTGTAATTATTGTAAAGGCAATCATTCCATATTTTATTGCAATGCATTTTTATAATTAGACGTCCCAAAGAGAATTGATGAAGTCAAGAAATTAAAATTGTGTTTAAATTGTTTGAGTACATCGCATTATATTACAAATTGCAAATCCGCAAATTCATGTAAAAAATGTAATAGGCGACATAACACAATCCTACATTTAGAGGATAATAATCAAGCTCAACAGACGAGCTCTGACCCGATCAACAAGTCCGTTCAAACGCAACAACCCCATTCAAGTAATCAAAGTCGATCAAACCTAAGATCGAATGAGCAACCGCAAACTACTAGCACTACAATCGCAACACATTGTTTAGAAGACAAAACTCAGATGTTATTGTCAACAGCTATTGTTTTTGTCAAAGAAATTTTTGGAAATCATATTAAATGTAGGGCCTTGTTAGACCCAGGTAGCCAATCTAACTTTATGTCGCAAGCCTTTTTCGAAAAAACAAGGTTGAAAGGTTTCAAAATCAACGTTGATGTCTCAGGTATAGATCAGTCATCATCAAAAATATGTTTTGGCACTCAAGCCACGATTAAATCTCGATTTAACGGCTACAAGCAAGATTTATCATTTTTAATAGTTAACAAGATTACGGAAAATATTCCAAACCACTCTGTCATGATTTCTGAGTTAAATATTCCAGAGAATATCAAATTAGCAGACATGGAATTAAATATTTCCAAACCCATAGATATCCTTATCGGAGTTGGTATTTTTTGGGATCTGATATGCATTGGTCAGATTAAAACAGGTATTAACCAACCTACTCTGCAAAAAACGCAATTAGGATGGATAGTGGCAGGAAAATTATCTCAAGATATTTCCATGAACTCGAAAACCATTTGCAATTTTAAAACAAGTTCAGCATTAGAAGTAGATTTAGAAAGATTTTGGAAAATAGAAGAATGTGAAATGCAAAACAACGTTAAATTTTCTTCAGAAGAGTTAGAATGCGAGAAACATTTTTTAGAGAACTTTTATAGGGATGCTCAGGGCAGATTTACGGTTGCATTACCAACCAGACCCAACGTTCAATTAGGTGAAACGTTAGAAATAGCCACCAAACGATTTCACAGTTTAGAAAGGAAATTTGCATCAAATTTGTCCCTTAAAGAAACATACAGCGAATTTGTAACTGAATATGAGCAATTAGGCCATATGACAAAAATTCCAAACGACGAAATTGAAGCTCAAGGTCCAGTTTATTATTTACCGCATCACGCGGTCATTAAAGGCACAAGCTTAACGACAAAACTTCGAGTAGTTTTCGATGGATCTTGCAAATCGGATAATGGGTTGTCTTTGAACGACATGCTGCTAGTAGGGCCAACGATTCAGCAGGATTTATTTTCTATTGTTCTGAGATTTAGAAAGCACAAGTACGTCATAACTGCGGACATTGCTAAAATGTACAGGCAGATTAACATAGTGCGAGGTCAAAGGGATTTACAAAGAATTTTGTGGAGGGCTTCACCAGATCAGTCGATAGGTCATTACCGCTTAAATACCATCACCTACGGCACAGCGACGGCTTCGTTTTTAGCAGTTAGGTGTTTACACCAATTAGCCCTTGAAAATAAAGAACATTTTCCAATAGCTTGCAATACAATATTAAACGACTTTTACGTGGATGACGTCATTAGCGGATCGCAGACTATAGAAGCGGCAATTAAATTAAAAAATGAATTAGATGATATTTTAAGCAGCGCAGGTTTCATTTTAAGGCAATGGGTTTCAAACAGTGAAGATATTCTACAGGAGTGCAACAAGGCTAACATTCCTCAATACGTAATCAAGGACAACACCTGTAACAAAACATTAGGAATATTATGGGACGCTACGTCAGACGTATTCAGATTTTCCGTAGACAACTATAACCAAGAATTTCGGAAGGTTACAAAACGCTTAATCTTATCCCTCATATCACAAATATTTGACCCATTAGGCATCATAGGACCGGTAGTAGTTAGGGCTAAAATTATCTTGCAACATATCTGGCAGTTGAAGTTGGACTGGGACGAATCTGTTCCAACCGATATTTACACAGAATGGATCAATTTTTATAAAGATATTCCAAAGGTATCTATGCTAGAAATTCCTAGGCATATTTTATTGCACAATGCAATTAAGGTAGAATTACACACATTTTGCGACGCCTCTCAATCTGCGTATGGTACGTGTGTTTATGCAAGATCGATCGATGAACTTTCAAATTGTTCTGTACAGCTAATATGCTCAAAATCTAGGGTAGCACCCTTAAAAACTGTAACAGTCCCTAGATTAGAGTTATGCGGAGCCACTTTAGCATGCCATTTAAATCAAAAGGTAAGACGTTCTTTGGACATTGAAGTAACTGACAATTATTTTTGGTGCGATTCTACGATAGTCTTATCATGGATAGCTTCCCCTCCAAACACTTGGAACACATTCGTGGCTAACAGGATTTCTGAAATACAAAAATTATCAGATGTCAAACAATGGCGTCATGTTATTTCTACAGATAACCCCGCAGACAGCATTTCCCGTGGTACTTCACCACAAAATTTAGTGGACAATCATTTGTGGTTTCATGGACCTACTTGGTTATCCCAAGAGACAAGGCAGTGGCCTAATTCCAGAACTAGCAATAATAATGAAGTTCCAGAGAAACGAAAGAATGTCATAGCATTAACTACAACTGCAACAGATGATAATTTATTTTTCAAGTATTCCTCGCTTACAAAATTACAGCGAATTTTCGCATATTTATCTATTGATAAGTTTAGACGGAAAACGTCACTATCAGGGAATCTGACAACGGCAGAATTAAGAAGATCAATGTTAATCCTGTGCAAATTAGTTCAGATGTCTCACTTCAAATCAGATTTCGATTCTCTATCTAAAGTACAAGCTGTTGCTCCAAATAGTAAATTATCTAGTCTCAATCCATTTTTAGATGATCAAAATATTATTAGGGTTGGAGGTCGAATACGTAAGGCCGATATACCTTATGATAAAAAGTTTCCTATTGTCTTACCACATAATCATCCGTCCACCAAGCTAATAATCACCTACGAGCATATAAAACATTTACATGCAGGAGCTCAAACCACGCTTGCAATTATTAGGGAAAAATTTTGGCCCCTTAAAGGTAAAACGACAGTGAAGAATGTAGTACGTAATTGTATGACTTGCATTAGAATGAAACCAATTGAAATTAATTATTTGATGGGAGCGTTGCCCAAGGATAGGGTTACTCCTAATAGAGCATTTTTGAATTGTGGAGTGGATTTCGCCGGACCCCTTTTAATAAAGGACGGTAAAACCAAAAACAGAAAAATTGTTAAATGTTACGCTTGCATTTTCGTATGCTTTGCTACAAAAGCGGCACACATAGAATTAGCGGGAGACTTAAGTAAAGATTCATTTTTAAATGCATTCAAACGGTTCGTCTTATGACGTGGAATCGTAAAAAATGTTTTCTCTGACAATGCAACAAATTTTGTAGGAGCTCGCAATGAGTTGAAGGTAATTATAGAAGAGTTGTCAAAATCTATTAAAGATAAAAACAAATTATCTGATTTTTTAAATGAGAACGAAATCAAATGGCATTTCATTCCGTCTCGATCCCCGCACATGGGAGGAATTTGGGAATCAGCCGTAAAATCGTTAAAGTTTCATTTGAAACGCGTGTTAGGTGATGCACATTTAGATTTTGAGGGTCTGTATACAGTCTTGGCACAAATTGAATCTATTATGAATTCCCGGCCCCTCACTCCTCTCTCCGATGATCCTAATGATCTATTTTGTCTAACACCTGGACATTTCTTGATCGGAGAAAAACTGGCTTCGATTCCCTCTTTAGATGTCAGCGGTTTGGCTACCAACAGATTGAGTCAATATCAATTATTACAAAGAATGGTCCAACACTTTTGGCAGCGTAGGTCTAGAGAGTATCTAGGCACTCTGCAAGTTCGTAGCAAATGGAAAACCAACCCAGCTTCCCAGTTAAAGGTGGGTTCTTTAGTTGTTCTAAAGGAGGACCACCTACCCCCTATGAAGTGGCCGCTTGGAAGAATTGTGGAACTTCACCCAGGCGACGACAACGTAGTGCGCATAGCGAGTGTAAAAACAAGTGCGGGCACAGTGAAACGTGCGGCCAAAAAACTCTGCTTATTGCCAT
>JABXWE010103979.1:0-25806 GCA_014611495.1 Limonius californicus | reverse complement strand
TTTACCATCATCAATGGAAGTAACTCTGTTTCTGCTATTGACGTTTTTCGAAAGTACAGAAAATTACGGCCTGAAAAGATATCACATAAACGATTGTTCATCAATTACAAGAACAAAAAATACACGGTACAACCCGTAGGAGTGAACACTTTTTCAACAATTCCTAGAAAACTTGCACAATTTCTAGGCCTTTCAAATCCACTAGAATACACGGGTCATAGTTTTAGGCGTTCAAGTGCAACTCTACTAGCAGACTCTGGGGCAGATTTAGCAGTTGTAAAGAGACACGGCGGTTGGCGTTCGAATAGTGTCGTCGAAGGATACATAGAGGATTCTCTGAACAATAAAATCGAAATTTCGAGAAGAATCATTGAGCCATCATCAACAATCATTAATAATAGATCTGCCTTGAATTCTGCAGCAAGCTCCTCTGCATCAAATTCCGTGTCAAACCAAGAAACTAATCAAGACATTAATTTGCCTCTTCATCCACAATTTGATGTAAAATTTAGTAATTTGAATAAAATTGTAACTTTTATATTTCATCTTACAAAGGCGAAAACTAATATTCAATGTTAATATTTTTGTAAAATAAGTAAATAAATAGAAATAAACAAAAATCTGTTCATTTTTGAAATTTTTAAAATGGTTTGACTTCACTAGTGAATTCAAACGCTTTGATTTCACTAGTGAATCATGAACTCTTTATGACGGTTACTATGGAGTTAATAAAGTCAATTTAAATTGTCAAAATGGAATAAAATAAATTAATAATTTTTATTTTTGCTTGAAACGTATTTCGAAATACGTATCAAGCAAATATAAAAATAAATACTTTCGGCGTCATATTTAAATTTTACTGCCAGTTTTATCAGAAATGCGTTTACTGTCAATACAAACAAATACGGTATTATTTCATGTTTACTTATTCTACTCTTTCAAAGGCGTAATTTTATAACAACTATTCTACAGTGACACTAGTTCTACTTACTTTATTATTATGAACATCAATTTTGTATAAAAAAAATAAAATAAATTAATAATGTTTGAAGTAGTTCAAAAATTTGCCCATTGTGTAGAAATTGTTAGAATCGGTCGAAGGATTCGTATTCTGGCATGTTGCAATACAACATCTACCGTAAGTACCTACTGCATTTTACCAGTGATGCCAGTTTCAAATAATTTACTACGGAAATAATATTTCTAAAGAACAAGTTCGAAGAAACTATGCTTTACTGATAAATATGAAATATAACTAATATTTGAAGCTTCTTCGTATCTTAGCTCCTCCGGACGTTGCTTATCATAATAGTAACTCTTGAGGGCACTTCAGAGTGAAAATTGTTGAAGTAGTCCAATTTGTTGCTTATGCCTTATAGATTCGAAATCCGCAAGTCGTCAAAAAATCGTCCTGCGCATAAGGGCACAAAACTTAAAATTCATCTGACTGCACATTCGATAACCTTAGATGGTAAAGCATATTATCGCGAAGTATGAAAATGATCTTTGTACGTTTTGTATTTTTAAAATATTAATGAATCCTGGGAAGCTAACGTTGTTTATAGGGAGAAAAAATCTTCTAATTCAATTTATTCGTTTCAGTTGACCAGTGAAATCGGGATTTTATTCGACTTTTTTCGCTTTACACGCTATTATTTCCCAAACTATCAACCTAGCACGAAAATTCATTCTTTATAAAATGTGTATTATTCTGTATGAAAGGTACTGGTTTTTACATTTTAATTTTTAGAGTTATCTTAAACGAGATATTTCACTAAATGTAAAATATTGCAAAATAATTTCAAAATCCCACATGCACGCTGTCGATCTGTGACTTACGTTACTTCGCTTCTCCCACTGCTCTACGCCGCAGTAGCACCTCCGCGCTAGCCCATCATCGATGGAAGATATATCGGAATTATTAGTGAACAATCTTAAAACAAAGTTGTGCATTTTTTTAAATAAGCTATCATTAAATTCTTCAATAGCGACGCCTTCAAGTAACTCACAGTAACACATACATATACCTATATCTTCCAGCAAAATACGTGGAAAGAACGTGCTAAGTCATTTGAGTAAAATGTTTTGCTAAAGCCAAAGTACTTTGACAGTTTTACCTTCACTCTAAATAATCTGCATTAGGAGTAACTTTAATTGTTTATTAATATTTTTAAACTATATTTGAACAAATATTTTATTGAAAGAATATTATAAGAAGTCGCTTCAAGTCCACACATTTTTTCAATTCCTGCAGGTTTTCATACTTATCGATAGAAATAGGTAGTTTTGCTGTAAAGTATACAATGTGATATAAAAGATATTATATAAAGAGGGTGGAAGTATCTCTTACTGTGATAAGCTCTTGGTGGAAAAAGAAATTCATTTAGTGAAAGAGGAGGCCCTCGAATTCGTTTCCTTTTTTATTGAATTAAAATTGATGTTATCCATGCTCCATTGTATGTGTCTCGATGCTTTACCATTCTTGGATGCTCTAGTGTCGCTTCTAATTTCCGAACTGGTCGTGATAAAAATGGACACTTTTTAATGTACAGTGGATCCAGAAATAAATTTCATTCTCGCACAGGACTCTGGTCAACTTCTACAACTTTAAATGAATAGGTTTCCATCGGGCTGCTTTAAATACCTTTACCCAGTCATTGGGTAGTTCAGTCCGAATTTTACAGTTAATTAGCCCCATGTTCTTGTCACACCCCTGTAAGAATGGCCTTTTATGGGGAATACCACTTTAACTGTTTGAAATCTTTTTAGAGTATTTACCAGGTAATGAATAAAACGAATCAGGGTAAAATTCTAATTTTGACCTCCACAGGAGTCGCAGAATATTGTTAAATGTTGAACTTTATGTGGAAGATGAGTCGTTACGTAATCGTATAGAAAAGAACAAACTTCGTTTGCACCTTTGTTGCCTATCTCTTCAGTATTAGTATAGAAAATGCAATCAGCATCGCTGAGCCTATATATATTAAATGAAAAGAAAGACAACTGTCGTTTATAGTACACTTCGTTAGTGGAAATATTCGGTACAGGAATATTTTTTTGGTAATCCATACAGATTGCTTCAAAATCTAGTGATCTTCTAGATTTTTGACGAGCTGCTCTTTTTCTGGCATAAAATACTTCTGCCTTTGTCTCGTGAACTTTATTTTCTGTAGATAGTTTTTTTTATTTCTGTGTTAATGGAATTTCTTTCCTCCAAATTTAAATTTTCAGAAAGTTTCGTATTCAGTGCTTCAATTTTGGCAACAAATTCATTACAGCTGCTGCATGTATCAGATCGGGGGTACCCGAAACCAATATTAAACTTATATAGTTCTGTATGTCTCATAAGAAACGGGATAGTCGCTATACTTTTCCTTGTACATAATATATTTTTTTTTAATGTTTAGTTCTTCCGGTAGATAAAGTTTCTTTGATTTTTCCATACTGTAGTGGCTGGTCCTACCTTTGAATGAACGTATATGATCACATACACATTTTTCAATTAACTCTGAAAGTTTTCGGTGGCTGGATGTATGTCTACCTCTTCTATCTTTTGGTGTAGTGCCATACTCTTTTAACGATTTGTGAATGGTTTCAATCCTTCTTCTATTCACCCCGTGTAATGAGATAAATGCCTTCAAACATGCAGGTATGTCTACAGGAGAACCATCTCTGAGAACTCGAACTTTGTACTGAAAAGACGCATCACGAAAACGGCTCTCTTCTTCAGGTAACCGGGATCTTCGTTGTAAAACCAGTGTAATGGATATTAAACCGCTAAGGTAAAGACTTTGCGAATTCAAGGATTCCATGCTGTTGAAATCCTTAATTATTGCTGATCTTTCTGCTAAAGAAACAACATTAAAGCATTTCAATCTTAAGCACTGGCAGTCACTACCCGTTTCGTAGCTTTGTAGACGCAATTTTTTATTTACTTCATATAATCGGCCTGTTTTTTCCGTTTTTTAGATGCCGATGTAATTGCAGGCAGTTGTGTTTCATCATCACTTGACATAATTGCAAATATACTCAGTATCTAACTACTCTCCTGCACTCACAATGTCACGAAATACACTGACTTGATTTACTAAGTTGCCGGTACCAATGTTTTAACTTGACTCAACACGTTCTTTCTCAGTACCGCATGGACTATGCACGTTTTTTCGCTGTATGGGCTTTATATTACGGGACTCAGCACGTTTCCTCCCTGAACGAATATTGCACAAAATAATACATAAGTTAAGCTACAAGATGGCATAGTTATCTCGTTACAGCAAGAAAAACTGACTTTGCACGTTTTTTTCCCTGTAGTCTTCAAATGCTTTCAATGTTCCCCACAAGAAAAAATCAAGACAGCTTAAATCTGGACTTCTTGGTGGCCAAGGACTGCCACGACCAATCCATCGTTATGGAAATTCATGATTTAAAACCATTCTCGTGTTTTAATTCTCCAGTGTGCTGGTGCCCCGTCCATTTGAAGATACATATTTCTTCTTAAATGTAATGGTACTTCATCTAATAGATCCCTAAAATCGGTGTCTAAGAATTCAACAAAATTATTCGCGTTTAGACGATCAGGCAAAATGTGTGCTCCTATGTCTATTACCAATAATACCAGCCTACACATTAACGCTAAACCGAACTTGATGATTTGTTTGATACAGTGCATGGGGGTTTTCATAGGTCCATTGGTACATGTTATGGATATTAAATGTTCCATTTCTGGTGAACGTAGCTTCATCAGTCCACAAGATATGTCTAATAAAACCAGGGTCCCTTTCTTGCTCACGAAGTAACCGTCTGCAGAATCTGACTCTTTACGGATAGTCTTCTAGTAATAATCCCCGTACTCGTCGATAATGCTACGGGTGCAATCCATTTTCCTAATAAGTGATGAACTGTTCTTTGGCTAACATCAAACACTCTGGCAATGGATCGGGTACTTTGTTCCGGTTCATTTTCGGCTACATTTAAAATACTTTCTTCAACCATTGATAACAATACTCGATGAGGACGGCCCCTGTCAGCTACTGGAGTGGGTGCAGTTCTTCCAGTTTCTCGCATTCATTGATCCAATCGTCGAATAACATTACTATTTGGATGCCTTCTGTTTGGATACCGTTCGGCATACAAATTAGCAACAGCATTAAAAACGCTACGACATTCCCCTAAAATCAAATACATGTCTGCATACTCCACAAAACTGTACTCCATGACGCTAATTTGGGAAATCAAAAGCAAATAAACTAAAATCAAACTAAACTGAAGGTAACACTAAGATAATGAATGCAAAGAGAATTAAACACGGCGTTTTTATCAGCAAATTGTCACAGAAATGTCATTATAAGTCAAATTACTTAAAATAAAAAAACTACGCCAAAGCCTACGTATGTTTTAAAATGTGAAATTTGTTGCACCTTCTGTCGGATAAGAAGTAAAGCCGTATGTTAAGTTCAATGACATCTTTCTGAACCATCCACAAGCTGTAAAACAAAAAGTTCCGTTTTTTAATTGTTTAAAAAATTGTAAAATGTTTCTCTGAGTTTTACAAATTGTGTTTCTCTACTTACAATAAAGTTTTATTTAGAACTTGCGTTTAATAATCGCTATATACTGATATCAGAGGTCCTCCTCTACACCGTAGGTCCCGTGCCACTGCGATGTGTGACACGTTAAAAATCACTACTGGAATTGGAATTACCCCAAATAGGCAAAATTCTTAGTTGGATGTACAATGAGCCAAACATGGCCTAAGTGCATAGAGATGCTTGGAAAAACCGCGTCCTAGATCTCGCTCTTTCAAATCAACCATCAACCATTGCGCGTTGTTGCAACATTTTTGGAAAACTCAAGCATCGCAGAAGCTTTAAACTTCGCATGGAAGTTCTGGGTAAACCACCGGTATCATGACTACAATTACAGATTGGTGATTCCTTTTGTTGATTAAACTACAGTTAAAAATCATCATTTCATAAAAATGAAAAAGGAACCCGGAATCCAACTTAAGACTGCCAATAACTCCTCATCTATGAGGTTACCAGCAATTGGTATAAAACTTTATCGCTCCATTTTTGAACCAGAATCATATGGTATGCCTATTATCCGCCATTTAAGATTCGCCCTGTATGTATAGGACTGTGTTTTCTGCAAATAATCTAAGAAATTACCTTCGAGAGTTGATCCGTGTAAATTTTAAACATCTTGTATATTAAATTTTGTTACGTTATCAGTAGGGTTCGGATTTTTAGGCATCAAATATGCTCATTATAGGCAGGCAAAAAGGCACCTAAAAAATGCAATATAGGCACTATCTAGACAAAAATAAGCATGTAACAAATCTAAAAATTAAAAACTTTTATTTGATTAAAAAAGAAAATTTGAGGTATAATTGGGATGAATAACATAAAGTTGGTGTAAAAAACACTGACTATACATTTTACCTAATTTTACATTAAAAAGAGACTAAGGATTAACGTAACATATTAACATTTTTTCTAAATGTTCTGGTGTTAATCTTCTTCTGTTGTCCGTAAGAATTTGTTCATATCATGAAAACGAACGCTCGACATCGCATGAGGTAACCGGGGCATATTTGAAACATGGTAGTTCTGCGCTGGTCATTTTCAGAGAAGTGTTTGTCGACTCACCTTACAAAATTTGGGCAGTTTCTAATAAACGCGAGTATCCGGGATTTTTTATTAAAATTTCTTCCAAGCGTTTGGCAACGATTTTTGCAATTTTTCCTGGTGCGTCCTTTAAGTTTTTCCTCAAATACTCTATCCTGCGAATATTTTCGCATAATGGTTCTACTGATGCTTCCAAAGCTTTCGTAGTTTGTAGAATAATTTTAAAATGTGAAACCACGTATGTTAAATCAGCTTGAATAGCTGAGTTTCGAAAGGTTTCTTTTGTTTTTGACAAACAGTCCGCGTTATCGTCAAAGATTTCTATTACAGCTTTAATTTTCTGAAAATTTTCGTGGTAAAATATGGCTGCTTCCAACCATGTCCCCCAGTCTGTGATAACTGGTTCTGGTGGGAGTGGTAATTCAGGGCACATTTCGCGATATAATTCTCTCCGAAGAGGGGCTTTAAAGAAAACTTTTTTTGTATTTGAAATTAATTTATTTATCGTTGGATAATTATCACGCACAGTTTCAGCTACTAAATGTAGGGCATGTGCAAGGCAAGTAGAATGTATCATGTTACGATACAACACTTCCAGTTTTTAACATATACGGCGCACCGTCGGTGAGAAGCAGTCTTACTTTTCATCATTTCCTCCATTTGGCCCCAGAAAACGAAAACAATCGTTAATGAAACGTGACATTGTAACATTGTTTGTTTTTTCTAATGGTTTACTACAGATTAAATAGGGAACCCCTACGTCATCCGAATCTAATTTTCCTATTACCATGTTGGCTATTGCTTGCCCGTTTGCGTCCGTAGTTTAATCTATCGCGGCCCAGTTATTATTGTTTCCTATTTGTTCGCGGATGAAATTGATTTTCCGCTAGTAACAAACATTTAGATAGTTTTTCCTTACAGTTGATTCACGAGGTATGTTGTGTTTGGTGTACTTTTCTAAAAATTCTCTAAACTTATCGCATTCTAATTTATTCCAGGGAATATTTGCGTTGCGGCTAATAGTGCTTCACACAATTCAAATGCAAATTGATTTTTCACAGAGTTCGAACCGACATTAGTTAAGAATGTTTGAACACTATTTCTTTGCCTTTTACTGTTGGACATATGAATACCAGTTTTCAAATGTTGATCCAGATGGTATTTTTTTGAACACTTCACCTAATTAAAAATAAATTCAACTAATTGATATCCTACTACGATAAAAATGTAAGTATAATATAATAAAATACCTCTTTTGAGCAGTCCTGGCAATAAACAACTCTCATCCGTTGTAAAACACTGACTTTCTTCCACTAAACGTCGTAAGTTGGAACTCAAACTTGATTCAGTCTTTGGCATTTTCACTTAAAATATTAAACAATAATGCGTTCTCATAAATAGAAAACGTATTCGCTACGATTATTTGAAACGAAATAAACGAACAAACCTGCGTCAGTGCTCTTCCACCCCCCAGTATTTAGATTTTACTGCGTTCAGGTGACAGGCCATCGTCTACACAATAATTCCTATACAATGGGAAATTCCAAATGTAATCCTACTATCCCCGCAAAACCTTTCCTCGAAAACTACAAGAAGGTATTGAATATTTTGCATAAATTAAGAAACTATGCGTTTTCTAGAATTGGCAAGTGCAGCACTGCATTAAAATAGATTTTAGGCGAATTGTAGGTATTAAACCCTAAAAATAAGCTATTCCATAACAATTTTTTAGAAATAGGCACGACATCTTTGAAATAGGCATTTTAGGCAATTTTATATTTGGTTTAATGTTATCAAAAATCGACGTAATACATTTTAGTATAAAAAGTAGTTGTCTGCCTGCTTTAGAACGGAAAAGGCAGATGCCTAAAAATCCGAATCCTAGTTATCAGAAATGTTAGGTATCACAGAGCCTGCAGAATAATGAAAAAAAAATTGATTATAGTGCACGAGCTGTTAGAAAAATTGTTTTTATGGAAATTATCAGAAAAACACTTCTGCCGTTCGTAAAAAATGTATTTAGATTAGCGCTGTTGACACTATCTTGTCAACTTGTGTGACACGCACATTCTCTAAGAAGGTTTTTGTAGACACACAAAAAATATTAGACTAGGGAGATTTGCGAGTTGTTACATTATTGTTACATTTATAATTGTTTTGTTTGCTTCGGATAAGACCTAGTGTATCATGCCAACTGCCGACATATTAATTGCGGGTAAATCTACACCACTCTATACGGTATGTCTCAAAAAGTAAATGTTTAGTTAAATAATTCGATGAAATTGTACCCAGGCGCTTCAAATACGGTACCACCACGGCCTGACGACTCATGTAATTTTGTTAAAATCAAGTAGTTCTCTTCCTCCAATGTAATAATGTCCATCCGCTTAGATGGCGCCACAGACGTTCGTTTTGACTCCGTGAATCCTATCTAACTTTCAGTTTTGTTTGCAGAATTTTTGGTACTACAACTTTTGCAATAAGAGTTTATTTTGACCTTTGAATTCTAACAGTTTTGAAAATAGTAGATTATAACATTGGAAATTTGAAGCAGTTCTTCAGGTTTAGTCTTTCATATTTGCTTTGAAGAATTTGTATTCTGATTCTGCAATGGCTGGGAGACGTATTTATGCTAGCTTATTTAGCTTAGTTAGGTGCTTAGGTAGGTAGGTAAACATCATGTAAAAACGTTGAAGAGTATTGAAGATCAAGCTAAAATCGTTGTCCTCAACAGAAAATAGAAACCGAAAGGTGTTTACTTGACATATACGAAAAAACCGCAAAAAGTCTACACCAAACCACCGGCAGATTTACGCTATCCGCGTCTGTCTCTTTCCTACTGCAGGAAAAATGCAAAATTGCCAAGACCACTACGGTAGAGGAAATAGTGGGAGAACCTACGTTCACCTGACTACGACCTGCAACGGAAAGACTTCACACAATTTATTGTGGTTTGCGTTGTTGGTTGGTGAGTGAATTTCTTACGGGAACTATCAAACCGCAATTTCTTGGAGAATAACATTTTCAGTGCTTGTTTAGTGTGTACATCTTCAGTGGTTTTGTTTAATTTTTTGGTAAGTCGTGTAAACCTAGCTTTATTAATTACTAAGTTTGGTATTGCTAAAATTACCGTAGCATTACTTTAAAAATATGCGAAAAGTAAGTTTAAGGCCGCTTAACATCAGAACTTAAGACTCTCCCCCACCCTTACTTAGTTTACTTAATTTGATTGATATTGTTTGGGTGTTTTTGTTCATTAAATTATAAGTTTTAATTTTACATTTTTGGACTGGGTAAGGACTAAGCGGTTTCCTGTATTGAGGCAAAAATACAAAAACGTCCAGAACATTTCTTCTTCTTCTCCTCGTCTGTTGGTAGTTCGTTTCCAATTTCTTTTCCAGAAAACAAGGCATATTTATTAATTATATGATATAATTAATGCACAAATCATTACTTTGTTTACTTTTGAGTGTAATCCAACATTTCAGTGTTGCAAATTTTAAACGATTATCTAATACGATTAATTATTTATTGACTTACCTTTAATTTCTAATACCAGCGATAATTTTGATCAAATTATCTATACAGTCATCAGATTACAGTTATTTCTCGAATAACTTATTTCAACATGCTAGTGGTACCTACAGTTACTGATTACTTAGCTAAATTGCTAAATTAAACTGGATTAAGTCAGTGAACCTTGCAGTCGACCTCACATCTATCTAATTGAATGGTATATAAAAACAAAAATAAAGTGAATCCCATACCTTTTTACTACCTTACTATACAGGGTTGCTCATTAGTCCGTCAAAGTCCAATATGGGCATTATTAAAATGTTTTGGAAGTTTTTCTTCTCTTAGTGTTGTATTGCCGAAATATGCACATTATAAAAATATTTTTAAATATACAGGGTGGCTCGCTACAGCGGAGCATCTTCAAGATATTATTTTTTAAATAGGAAACCCTGCACCTGCATATGTTTACATTTTTGAATTCAGCTTAAGCTATCTTTTAACGATCTCCTGTGTTTTGATTTTCGATGAGGCTTTGCTGAGTTTATCTAAAAGATGTGAAAATTTTGGTCGGCAGAAGGTTTAACAAATTAATTCTATGTGCGAGTATTACGATTAATTCAGAATACATATTTTGGAGTTATGTAGCCAAGTGATGTACTAAAACTACTCAAGCACCAAATACTAATTTTATTATACATGGTGTTGTTTACACCAGCGCAACTTGAATATATTTCAAAGAGCTTTTTTCTGGTTTGTATTTGGAACATATTATTATATTTTTGAATTGGCACGTTAATTCTCCACAAGTTTTATAAATATTGTCCTAAAATCCTAAAATCTATATTTTCAGAGATATTTTTACTTTTTCATTATAATTCGTTGAATTATTAAACTTTTTATTTCCATCTAATCTAGTAGCCACGATTTTGATATAAAGTGAGTAGGGATTGGAAATGGAACTTCTAACTTTTTCCAAAAACTATTGTTCACTGATGAGTCGACCTTCACCCAAAGTCGTAGCCCTAACCGACGTAATACTACTCATCATTATGCAATAGAAAACCCAAGAATTGTAAGTTGACAGACAATGAGAATGGACTATAAATGCTCGGGGAGGTATTGTGGGCGATTTTGTGATTGGGCCTATTTTTTAATAGACATCTGAATGGTGTACAGTATTTACATTTCTGGCAAAATAATTTGCTTCAACTCTTACAAAATGCCATCCAAATCTAATAGAAAATATGTGGTTCCAGCACGATGGTGCTCCAACACATTTCGCATCAGTGACTCCAGTTTTTGAATCAAAAATTCGGAAACGTGTGTATAGGTTGCGGTTGTCCCATAAATTGGGCACCTAGATCGCCATACAAGTCGCTTTTGAAAAGGCTGAAGATATGGTTTTGAACAGAACGGAGGTCACGTTGAACACGTTGATATAAATAAATATTTGAATTGAAATAAAATGGATTTCCTGCCTATGCTATTCATAATAAATGTTGCCACTTTATGTTATAATCACGGATGGCTACTGGAGTAGCTAGAGATAAAAAGTTTAATAAATCAACAGTTTCTAATGAAAAAGTAAAAATGTTTTGAAAATTTCGATTTTAGGTAGAGGACAATATTCATAAAAATTGTAGAGAATTAAGGTGCCAATACAAAATTATAATTAATCTTTGGTGATTCTTTCGTTTTAGTACATCACATTCTTTAGATAAACTCGACACCTTATCAAAAATAAAAAACAGAAGATCGTTGGATAGATAATTTGCCGATGAATCCATTAATGTAAAAATGTGCAGGGTGTTCTATTTAAAAAACAATATCTTAAAGATGCTCCGCTATAGCTAGTCACCCTGTATATTTAAAAATCCTTCTATAATGTGTTATCTAAATTACTATAATAATGCCAATATTGGACTTCGACGCACTAATGACCAACCCTGTATAAAATAAAGGGATGTGTCTGATTTTTGTTTTCTTATTTTTTGATTATTCGAGCATCGCTATTTCTTCTTTTTTTATGTAGTGTTATTTGTTTTATGACGTATTGTATAAGCTGAGGGACAGGTTAAATGATTTGTGCCTAATTTTTTCTTTTTTAACTTTTGGCATGTTTGAGTAAAGCGACTTCTATAGTAGAAAATAATTTATTTACGACCTTACTGTATATTTATGTAACCTAAACCTTGGATTCGATGGTCTGTATGAGTTTTATGTGTTCCTATTTCTTATCTATTCAAGCATCACTTTTCTTTTTTATCATTTGAGTACAGGTTTAAATTAAATTAAACCCATTGTAGGATTTTACTTTTTTCAGGATCTTTCTGTATAATATAAAGGGTTGATTACACGATCTTTGTTATTTTAATGTTGTCTTAATTTCTGTCTATTTTCGTTTTTTTTTTATCATACTTTTGCATTAAATTATTTGTCCAAATAGGAACGGTATTTTAGTTTGGCTATCTTTGAAAACTAATGGTAGGTTAGATGCTCCGAACTATTACCTCACCTATGTAAGATTTCAATCTATTCTTAGGCAAAATTTTACCATTTATGATTACACAATCCGCAGAACAGATCCAGTTGTATCACGCAACAGTTTCAAATTATGCTAGATTGAAATTAGTGGTTTTAATCGACTAATCGCTTCCTCTAGACTCGTTAATTAAATGGAAGAATTTGGATTTTCATCGAACTACACGGTTCAATTAATCTTATCAAGTCAAATCGAAAACACGTCAATGTTAATCAAGTGGCGAATCAATCTTCATTCCCTACGTAAAAAATTTAGAAATAACGAAAGAATATTCGTATAGTTCCAAAATCTCAAGCATTCTGTTTCTATTTGTTTTTAAAGGATCTCAATTATTTGCAACACATAAAACTAGCCGAACCATAAACCATGAAAATAATTTGTTATGGACAGTGTTTTCAATGTTTTTCTTTATAAGCTCATCTTTAGATTTATTTTTATTTTCTTCTGTAATTTGCTAATTAATCCGTTCAAGTATACAGCGTGTTCTTATTCTAATTTTTTATACCAATATATTTAGCTTCAAATTTTTCATCATGTTTGTTTTCGGTTTGTTTATTAGCAACAAGAGCAAGTAGTATTTTTTGTTAAATATTTGAAGAAGCACTGGACCAAGAAGACAGTAGTTTTTGTAGTTAGTTAAATTCTGTATATAAATCTGGTATCGCCAATTACCTACTTGCAGGTAACCACAACAAAGTTAATAAAAATTAATAAAGAGGATGCTGCCTGAAGCACTTATGATTAATAATAAAGTTATTTATGGCGATGGCCCCTTTCGGTATTTTCTAAGCTGCCTTAAGATTAAATATACTAAAACACATAATATATGTATGTGACTTGATTTTCAGCAGTATAGGCGATTCAAATTAACTTTTCCCGCGCGCACACAATCAGCTGTTCTAGGTAAAACACAGTCTCACTCGCCAGCAGGTTGTAAATAAATCGTTGCGCAGTGTAGTAGTGGTTTAGTGAATGTGTGTATTTTTTGTTCTTGTTCGATTTTGCCCGTAATTATGAGTGACAATTTATTTATAATTATTATTTATATTATATTATATTATTTATAATGCGAGTAAGTTCGAATTCGACAACACAGACAATTAGAACATTGTAAAAAAATTTCTGTACAGTCAGTAACGACTCTAACATTTTTAAACTTACTGATACATGTAGGTAGATTTGCTAAAACTTCATCACGCGTACGAAAATAAATTGTAGGACTAAGTACTACGTACAGGACATTCAACGTAGTATAAAATATGGTTTTACACGTTTGTGAAGATAAACCACCAAACAATATGCTTAAAACAACATACGACGAGTTATTTTTCAACTTAATGAAAGTCAGAATGATTCTATCCCGAATGGTTAAACGATCCCGAGGTCAATTATTTCAGTTAGGCCAAATATGTTCACTACTGCAACATTTCTAGCTCCTGCTTTTGGAAAATAATGAAAAGCTAGGTTACGGCACCTTTTGCTTTTAGAATCGCAATTAAACATGCAAAACGTTTTGTCATTGCTTTCCTTCTTTGGGGGAAACTCCATTCTTCAAGTATTGACGTTTTAGTAGCTTAAATATATTTTATAATACACGAATGTAGCTTACAATAATTTATTAAAACCAAATGATTATATTGGAATTGTCACTCGCGGCTGTGTTTCAGGAGTTCATCACAATTCCGCCAGAGGGTGTATTGCTTAGCTTGAATCGCCTATAGTGGAGTCCCCTCATCGCCCCTGGGACCAATTTGTAGGACTACTTAGTTCTGTTATTAAACAATGTATAAGGGTTTTAATATCATTAAGGGCCACCGAAATTATGCACTGCACTAGAAAACAACCTAAAAAAGAAACATCCTCCTCCTACAGTTACTGAAAAAATGCTAAAATAGGTTGCTGTAAGCTTTAATGTTTATATTAATAATAGCAGTTGATTAAAATTTGTTATACTGAAACGATAAGAAGAATTTTGTGATCAGAAAAAGCAGTGGGAGGGCGCATTTTTATACAATAAGGGGGCGGGGGCAGTGATATTATGACTAGCTAATATTTTCCGATATTATGTTATGAAGACATATTCAACATATTAGATTTACCCAAATATTGTGGAGACACCCTGTACAAAATATTGTGGAGACACCCTGTACAAAATATTGAGGAGACACCCTGTACAAACCATAGTTAAAAAAATACAAATTTCCTTATAAATATATTGGAGAAAATGAAAACTTAAATAAACCAATTTTAGGACCCCTCTTTGCTTCTTCTAAACTGCCTATAAAACTGAAAAAATATGCCTCTTGATTTATATTGTGTATGCATTAACAGAATTTTTAGACAGATTGTAATAGACAGTGCCCCCTATGTACAGGCATTAATAAAATATTTTTTGGCTATTCCGGAGAAGTTAAATCGTGTTTGGAAACCGTTTAGAAAAATATTTTTTGAATATAAACCGGTATTTATTGCTTGGAACGTAAATGAACTGTTCTAATGAAGCACGAGGCTCTCATGCTAAAAACCTGGTTTCGATTCCAATTCCGGCGTTAATTTTTTTTTAATTTTTCTTATTTAAGTTTCTTGCCTTTTCTACTTATTGCTTAATTTTTAAAAATATTTTTCGTTAAACTCTACTAATAGTAAGAGTTCGCACGTTTGGTATTAACAAGTAAAATAAAAACTAGATCAGCAAAGGAATAAATTGTTAATGAAGCTCACGTTCACAGAAAATAAATCTCAAAATTAAAAGAAATGGTCTCCGTCCGGGAATCGAAACTGGACTTCTAGCCTGACAATCTGCCATTTTAACACATACAAATAGGTATTATTTACGCTCTTTTTGTGGGATGTTTTTAGTACATATAATAGTGGTACACCACGAATTGACTCTTCACTTATTTTGAATATTGATTTAAATTAAATAAATTAACGGCCTAATGACTGTAACGGATAACAGTTGACACAAACTAATTTGTAAATGCAAGAAGCCTCATTTTAAAAGTACATATATATCTGGGAAGATAGTATCGGCGAGTGTTACAGAGAACAACGTTCCAAGCAGTGAGCAACACTAAAAGTTTTTGAAATTTGAAAACATTATTTTTATAAGCAGTTTTTAAAAATCATTTAATATTGTCGGTAAAATATTTATGATAGTGGTTATAGATAGAGGGCACTGCCTATTACAATTTGCCCAAAAACATTTTTTTAGTTTATCATATATCAAACCGAGATTTTGATTTGTCTTGGCAGATTCACCCTGTATATAAAACAAAAATAATACTTACAGAACATCCAGACGAGCAAAATTTATTTTGAAGGATAATTTTTGTGTTTCTGAATATAGAGTTTCTCATGTAAGACGTGACCGACCGTGTAAAATTATTGTAATGTGCAGAACGATTTGTTTTAAATTTAAAATCAATCGATTATGTCACCTAAACTTGGATTTATTGATACGAATCTAGATATTTTTTCTATTTTAACTGGTTAACAACTAATAATAAGTAACTCGGCCTTTAATTTTGTAATTTATAATTGTTCGCTTAAAATACATACAGCTATAACAAAATTAATGTCTTCTTTACACTAAAACCGGCATTCAAACACTGTAAATTTTTTCATTGTTGCGAAATTGTGTTCTTGAATCACTTTTTTTAATTTCCCAGTAATGACAATATGTATTAATGTTTTGGTTTAGATAACAAACTACAGTTGGACACAATGTCAAAGAAACGCGCTGCGATTTAAAATGACCATTTCTAAGTAAATTAAAAGATCGATTACAGATTTTAAACAAAGACAAATTTCTATATTCAAATTACAAATAAGTTCTGTAATTGTTTAGTTTCAAAAGACAATCTTCCTATTTATATCATACTATTATAGAGGGGGTATTCCGTGGGACTCCCTGTATATTAAATTTCAAAATCCTTATCAAACCAATACTCATTAAAAAAATCCTGGCTATCCCTTTGAATCTGATTGGACGTCATAGATTTATCCATATATTTTGGAGACATTCTGTACAAAGCTTAAGGAGGTACTAAAGTGACTCAATATAAGCTAAAATTAGAGTTTTCTATTGTCACCGTAGTTAGTTAATGAAGGATCTTTAAAAATACTTTTTTTAATAGTAGACAACATATTCAAGATTGAAACAACCTGAAACAATTATCGAAAAATCATAAGAATTGACAATAAAAAATTGCCGTCAGTATTGCTAAGATACTGTAAAGGCAACCTACTTTTTTACTACTTAATTTAGTGACATTTTTCACTTTATTACAAAGTGCCATCCTTTACCAGGGTGGTTCATTATTTATTGTCCTTCGTATGGAACCAAATGACTTGGACATTTAAAACAATTTTATTTCTAAACATAATCTCCTAAAAGGTTAACAGACTTAATATAAATATAACAATGATGCAGAGCTTGAATGCCTCTTCATTGTCCAAAAAATGAGTTTCCCAAAGATCTGGGGAATATGGGGGTTATTCTAAAATTTCAAATCCAGCATTGTGGATAGCAGTCATAGAAACACAGTTCTTGTGAGCGGGCGCGTTGTCTTGGTGGAACAGAACGCCCTTTTACTTTATAGACTCACAGTTTTTGGTATGAGTTTTACGTAATAGTCTCCCGTTATTGTGTGACCACGTAGTAAATAATCAACAAGAGGAACTCCCTCAGAATCTCAAAACACTGTTGCCATTATCTTTCTGACCGATGAAGTCACACGGAAGTTTCGTGGGGGCGGGAAACCACGATGTCGCCATTCCACACTCCGCCGTTTTAACTCTGGATCGAAGTGATGAATCCAGGTTTCATCTACAGTTACAAATCTTTCCAAAAAGCGATCTAAATTCATACCCATTAATCTCAAATTGCTCGCAGCAGCGAGAAAACTCACTCGTTTCTGATCAGGTGACAACATTTTGGAAATCCATCGTCCGCAGACGTTTTTCAGGCTCAATTGCTTGTGCAAAATTTTCTCAACCCTTCCAACGGAAAGGCCACCTATCTCAGCAATATATTTGACCGTAATTATCCGATCACTCAGTACAATATCATCAAATCCAAATCAATATTTTCTTGGGTTTTTTGGAGGTGCGTGTTGACATGACTTCCTTCCTAATTTGAAATCCAATTCGTAATTACTTGCTATGACCGGGTAAGAACGCCCATACTTCGAACATGTCATTATAAATTTCCTTCTTAAAAACGTATTTTATCACAGCCCATTTTTCCGTTTCAACAAAATTACCAGTACCACAGTAATATTAAATGTATAACTTTATAATCAAAAAGATAGTGCGCTGAAAATTGGCTTATATTGTCAATAACTGACGCTTCTAGGAAAAACATTAAACATTTGTCGATCAATGCCTTCTATGTAAGTGATAATAATTGATGAACCATCCTCGTAAGAATGTAATGCATACGACCCCAATATCAGTATTTATAAACATTTTATTTTGTCGTGTGAGTATTGTTTTTTACATTAGCTGCAGTTTGCTCATCAGCGCGTAGGTTGACGGCCCTAAAGCCCAGAAGGGACAGGGAAAAGAATATAAAAGTTTGTCAATGTGAAGTATTACATTTAATTTTTGTATGCCAGTTTGGTGTAGGATCCCTTAATTAAAATTTTTCATATTTCATCAGATCATTATGGAAAAAAATGAAATCCAAATCGTGTATGATCCAAACCGTTGGGCAATAAATATTTCCATGCAGGTTGTAAAATTCCGCGTCCGTTATCGCAACGCATGTAAATTTAGAGGTACTAATTAAAATTGTCTTCCTAGTTCCTATGAGATTCGCTTAGATGGATTGTTCAAGGTTCGGATTTTTAATTTTGGAACAATATTTCATTAAATCTAATCTCAGTAACGTGGGTATGTGTATTCGATGCAAATGGCGTGGGCAGCAATGAATCGTTGGCATTACAGTATTTATGTTAATATTAATTGGAGAATTACGCAGGCTTTTGAATCAATCAAAACATTTCAAAATTGTATCAACAAACGGAAACCAACCGCGCGCTTGCCTCAAATTTGCGCCATTGGAGTTCGTTGTTGCACGGCGGAACAGTTTTTGTTCTGGTAAAAGTTTCAAATTAACATTTCCCTTTCTTCGTTGCGTAATAATTGTTGTACATTTAATTTGTGCTGTATGACCGCTCGTGCCGCTTATTATGAGCTAAATCTCGGTTTACATACATAAATACTTAAATAAGGAAATTAGTTCTTGTAGGAACAGGAACAGTTTCTATACCTCTACCTCTCTACTAGGGAGGCCATTAAAAATTCATTTGTTTTGTGTTTGAGATTTATACAGAGTATATTATATTTAGCAGTATAGTACTGGGATTTAAAAATGTTAAATAGCAGAAAACATGGCGTGTTTATGAGACCAATTTAACGATACTACAAAAAATTAGTTTAGGTGAATAATTTTGGAGATATAATACCAACATACATTTTGTAATTGGAACTTCCCTTTTTAATAATATATGGGTTTGCATATTTTTGAAAATGTGTAATATAAACCATATTAATATAGTTTGTCTTGACTGCATTATTTATAACAAAACAAATGGATAGAACACTGGTTGTTATTAAACATAAGATCATCTGGGGGCATTTTGTAACACTCGGTGTATGTGTAAAATAGATCATATTGTTAGTTTAAAGTAAAGTTAGCAAAGTGTCACAAAGATTCTCAATTTAGTGGTTGTCAATGCTAACAGATTAATTGATTTAAATTGACAGTTCTGTGGGTTGCAACAAATTTTGTTTATTTATATTGTTTCATCATGGGCAATTTGGAGGTAAATTAAAATATCAATAAATTCAAATTAATTTCATTTCAACATAGATTGTTACATAACGTTGGCAAATATAAATCATTTACGCCAAAGAACAAATTGTCGTTTACTTTAAATAACAAATTTAATATCGACATCCAGAAACAAGCTATTTTGTAACAAATTGCCGGTAGATACAAATTTTATGATCGAGTTTTTTCTCTTTTTATAAATATATGGCTTTTTGCATTTTTCGAAACTATTCAATAACACTTTAATTCTAGTGTGCATTAATAGAAATATGTGTAAAACAAAAATGAACAGTGCCCTTGCTACAACTGGAAAACAAAATTACATGTTTCGGAATTATTAAACAACAACATCCAATGTCACTATCATGTCAGTATCAGCTGTTTTGTCAAATTCGATGTTTTAAAATATTGGAATGAAAATATTGATGTTAAATGAACTCACACATTGAACCAGCAATAATAGGAACAAAAACATCAATGTTAATATCAACTGATACATTGAATAAGAAATTTGATGTTCCAAAATTATCTGATCAAAATAATTTACGTTAATATCAGCTTATTCCTGAAATAAAGATTCAGTGTTTTTGCTGTTGAAATACGTTGATACATACATCATGTTTCTTTATTGTTTGAACAAAGATATCGATCGACGTTAATATCAACTAATTCATTAAATCAGAAATTCTTTGGTGTAGAATTATTCTAGATAATAAATATATTTATGGTAAATTCAACTGAATAACATTGAGTAGAAAATTAGGTGATTTAAGGTATTGAAATAGAAATATTCATATTAATATCAACTGACACATTGAATCATCAATTCGATGTGTCAAACTTATTGGAACAAAAGCATCGATGTTAATATCAACTCACAAATTTGATCAGAAATTCGATGTTACAATATCAACTGATACATTGAATAAGAAGATAGATGTTCTAAAATTGTCTGAATAGTCATTTACGTCAATATTAACTGTATCGTGGAATACAAATTCGATATTTTTAAATTATTGGCATAATTGGCAATAAAACGTCAATGTTATTGTTAAGGGATATGTCCAATCAGGAATTTGATGGTTTAAAATTCTAGAACAGCCAACAATCATTGATGTCAATGTTAACTGATTCGTCCAGTAACAGGCAAAAATGATAATAATAATAGCAGTAGATACAACGAATCAAAAATGCAATGTTTCAAAATTATTAGAACAGAACTCACGATGTTAATATCAACTGATATACCCAATCAGCAAGTTTACGGTTTAGCAGTATTGGAACAAAATCATTGATGCCAATGTTAACTGATTCGTCCAGCAACAGCCCGATGTTTTAAATTATTGCAAAAAATTTATCGGAATAGCAACTGACACAAGGAATCAAACATTCGATTTTCAAAATTATTAGAAAAAAACCCGCGATGCTAATATCGATACACCCAATAAGCAATTTGATGGTTTAAAATGATTGAATTAAACTCATTGATGTCAATGTTATCTGATTCGTCCAATAACAATTCGATGTTTTAAATTATTACAAAAAAATTGATGTAAATAGCAACTGATACAATGAATGAAAATTTCAATGTTTCTAAATTATTAGAACAAAACCCACGATGGTACTATCAACTGATACACCCAATCAGCAATTCGATGGTTTAAAATTATTCGACCAAAATCATTGATATCAATGTTAACTGATTCCTCCAATAACAATTCAATGTTCTAAATGATTGCAAAAAAATCTGTGTTAATAGCAACTGATACAACGAATTAAAAATTCGATGTTTCAAAATTATTAGAATAAAACCCACGATGGCAATATCAACTGATACACCCAATCAGCAATTCGATGGTTTAAAATTATTCGACCAAAATCATTGATATCAATGTTAACTGATTCGTCCAATAACAATTCAATGTTTTAAATGATTGCAAAAAATTCTTATTTTAATAGCAAATGATAAACGAATTAAAAATTCGATTTTTCAAAATTATTAGAACAAAACCCACGATGTTAATACCAACTGATATACCCAATTAGCAATTCGATGGTTAAAAATTATTGGGAAAGAATCGCTGATATAATTTTTTGAAAATGTTTGTTAACATAAGACTTACTGTAACAGCTACTAGATACAAATTAAGGTTCAAGTGAGTCATTTAATTGCTGTTACTCCAACTATGAGTTATTATTGTTTTATACCGGCCAAAATATACCTCAGTCCACGTACTTTGATACTTCACATTTGGCAAATAACAGTAAAAACGATATCTTAAATAAACCCTGTTTAATATTTGACAATGATTGACCAGTAAGTTGTAAGTATAAATTAAGAGGTGCTATACGTGCATAGTTGTTTTCAGTTTTAAGATTTTTCACTTACTATATACGAGGGCAGCCTTTTAAGTTTTTACAAAAACTAGGGAAGAACATTTTTTTTGGAACAAACTGTTTTATTGCTTTTTAAAATATTCGCCTTTAAGATCTATAAGCTTTTGCATGGGCGATAGATCAGGTAAATACGGGCAATGAGACATTAATTCGATATTTTTCTCCTTCAAATAATCAATTATTTGACGTGCTGTATGAGAGCTGGCATTGTCATGATGAAGAATGATGTGACATTTTCGGTTGTTTTTCCTGATTTCGTCGATGACTTCTGGCAAACAAATTGTTGTACACCATTGAGAGTTAACGCTCCTCTAAAGCAATGGTTGCGACATGTCAAGTACAACCGAAGAAACAAGCGATCATTTTCTTGGGAGTGCTTCGTGAACGAACAACTTTTGTGGGATTCGGTTCATATTGGAACACCAAAACAGTGGATTGTTGTTTAGTTTCCGGTTCATATGAATATATCCAAATTTTGTCACCTGTTACGATGTTGTATACGGATTTTGCAGTTCCTCGGTCGTATTTTGAGCATTTCCTTACACCAATTAACACGAGCCTCTTTTGAGCTTCGGTCAAATTTTGCGGAATCCAACGGGAACAGATATTTTTCACAGCTAAATGTTTATGCAAAATCGAATGTACCGCAGTCTTCGATATGCCTAAGGATGCCTTTATCTCACATGCCAATCTTCTTCAATCATGTTGCGCACAGCATCGATGTTTTTTTGGGAATAACAACCGATTTTGGGCGACCCTCATGGAATTAATCACTGACGGACGCACGACCACGACGAAATTCTGCAAACCAATTGTAAACAGTCTTTTCTGATGGTGGTTCATTACCAAAAGTTGAGCGCAGCGATTCTGTGCATTGTTGTTGAGTTAGGTCATTACTAAAATCGTAAAAAATCATCCAACCAAAACCTTCACGTGAAATTTCCATTTTTTACAATATTGATTTTTTTAAACGCTCACTGTAAACGAACTACTTGGTCAATTTCTAAGCTGCCACTGTTTTCACAATAACAAATATTAAATTTTACGAAAATAGTAATAACACATCTTAATAGCGCCACCTAGTGGTAGTTGTAAAAATTTAAAAGGCTGCCCTCGTATATATATTTTTAAAGAAGATTAAGATAGAACCCATAAAAGTTCTCTTACGTCGCCTATCAAAATGATTTTTGAAAAAGGGAGTGTTTATTTGCTATATAAATATTGGGAAAAATTCATAAAATAGTAACTTATTTACAAAAAAAAAGCATTTTACGTGGGTAACTAAATTTACCTACAATTGTTTGATTTTATTATTATTACGTAACTAAAATAGCCTTGACAACGGTTGGGAAGGAGACTTTTAATGCACTTGTGCTTTCGAGGTTTCCAAAAAACACATGTGTTTCTTGTTTACAGAAATGTCAAATTAAATTACAGAAATGAATTAATACTGCGTTTTTTTAATGGCGCCCAAGAACAATGAAGCAATCAACAAACCTTAGCAACGCGCTTAGCAACGTCGTAAAATGACGATTTGACGGAATAGTATCAATTTTTTATGAATTTTAATCACATTATAATAATTTTTTCAATGAACAGTTGTAGGTAAAATGTTGTTTATATCACGTGCCGAAAACAATTCCATATACTCGTGCAGATTTCCTCACTCGGCCTTCGGCCTCGTGCGTCAAATTCTGCACTTGTATGTAATGAATTGTTTTCGGCACTTGTTATAAAAATAACTATAATGTTTGCTTTTTTACGCTGCGCTGGCCCAAACGGCGTTTTATGTACATCATTTAACAGGACAAAAAGACTTTCTGGCAGCACAAAATTTGAATTTGTGTTGCATATCATAAGTTATGAACAAAAACAGTTGTAAAATAGCCTAGTCTATGACATTTAATATTACTTTGAAACATCTTACATACATATTAAATTTATAAGGAATGATAATAAGAAATATGTAGACATTCGGAAAAATGGCATATCCAATTTCTTATTTGGGGCACACTGTATAATATCAAATATCAACTGGTCACAAGCCCATACAATGAGTCCGTTTTTAGATCAATGGGTCAAATACCGTGTGCGTTGATGTAAGTTTCTATTAAAATTTATTGTTGCTGACTGCAGGTATTGCCCATGATAATTTATTTAAACGGAAATTTTAGTAGCTTTCATTATTAGCCCAGTACGTCTCGAAGTTGGGGTGCCATTTGTCAGTTATAAGTGAAAGTCTGGATCTGCTTTCTTTTAAAATCTTGGTTACATATATTTTATTCAGAAAATATTTGAATCACTTATTTGAGAAACCCTATAAGTCGTCAATTTCGCCTATTTGACTTTTTCCACAAATATTGTTCTTTAGATGTAGACACATCATTCCGTCGAGAAATCCCATTAGTTACTTACATGCATACTTGTTTGGCGGCATGCGAATGTTTACGTTTGATAGAGAAACCCTACTAGTCGCCGACTTATAGGTTTTCTTAACTGAACAACTGAAAGAGCACCACCAAGGTTACATTTCATTTGTTACGGAGTGCTAGCAGCAGTTGCACGTGTTTGATATTATTGATAACCATGTCGTCAGGTGAGAGCGAAACACCTGAAATAGATAAAAGAAAAAAGGGGAAAAGGAATGTGTCTAACTATAAAAGGGAGAAAATTAAATTAGCAAGAGTTAAATTTATGCCTTATACAAACTATAAAGGGAAGAACATACCAAAAAAAGAACCTGGAGCAGACTACAAGTAAGTTATTTTAAATCTATTACTCTGTTGTGTCAGTACTAAGGAGTGTTATTCTTGATTATAGGTGTCGAAGAAAATGCTATACTTTAGTTTCTGAAGGTAATAGATTGGAAATTTTTACAAAGTTTTTAGAGTTTACAACAAAAAACGAACAGGATGCATATTTGCAGAGTTTAATATCAACAGCACCAGTTAAAAACAGAAGACCACGTAAACAAGATGGTGCACGTTTGAATGGATCTTCATTTTATTACTCAGTTTCTTGCTCTGCTGGAAAATATGATGTTTGTAAAAAAGGATTTATAGCCATTCATGGAATAACACCTGATAGAGTCCGACGTCTTTGTCTGCTGTTGCGTGTTGGCAAGTCACCACAAGATCGAAGAGGGCAAGGTAGATCAGGCAATGCTATTCCTGGTTCAACTGTTGAAGTTATTAAAGAACACATTGCTTCTTTCCCTGTTAAACAGTCGCATTACAGCTCTCGTGAATACCACTACCTACATGAGCAATTAAATGTAAAAATCTTGCACGAGTTATTTCAGAAGAAATATCCGGAACATGGAAATATAAAGTAATGCTTTTACTTAAAAATTTTTCATGAATCATTTTCTTTGACATTTGGTCGCCCAAAAGTAGACACCTGTTGTGAGTGTGAAACTCTAAAACTTAAAATAAACAGCAACATTTTAAATGATACAGCAAAACGGGTAGCAACTGCAGAAAAGTTAATCCATCTGAGGAGAGCACGTAAATTCTATAAAAAAATTGAGGAAATTAGTAATTTGGCGAAATCAGATGATACTGTATTAGCTATCTGTATCGATTACATGCAAAACCTTCAGCTGCCCAATATTCCTATTCAGGAAGCATTTTATTTAAGACAACTTGTTGTAAATGTATTTTGTATACACAATCTGCGAGACAATTCAGCCACATTCTATGTATGTCAAGAAGCTACTGCCACCAAAGGGCCTAATGAGGTATGTTCCTTTCTTGCTGATTACTTCAAAAACATATCAGAAGATGTGAAGCAGTTGTATTTATTTTCGGATGGATGCTTAGCTCAGAACAAGAACAACACAATGGTAAGGATGTTTATGGCGTTAGCTTCTTTGGAACGGTTTA
>JABXWE010103977.1:0-13937 GCA_014611495.1 Limonius californicus | reverse complement strand
GGGTATTTTTATAATTTATATCTATTTGATTAAACAGTTATTTAAGTGTAAATTATTCGTATTTGTAGGTATGAAGAACTGATAAGACAAAACATACCTTTGCCTTCCATTCGAACACTACAAAGAAGACTGCAAAATTTGAAATTCGACTCCGGAATTTTGCATGAAGTATTTGATTTCTTAAAAATCAAGACTGATGCCCTTAATATGCAAGAAAGAGATTGTGTACTAGTTTTAGACGAGATGGCTATAACGCCAGGAAAAACTTACGATATGTCTTTAAATAAATATTTTGGATATGTGACTCTGCCAGAACATGAAGGCCTAGCCACACACACCCTTGTGTTTATGTTGGGAGGTGTGAATACCAGGTGGAAACAAGTTGTTGCTTATTATTTTACAGGAAATTCTGTAAATGGGGAAGTATTTAATAATATCATTCATGAAATATTTAAAAAATGTGACCAAGTGGGGCTTAAGCTAATTAGTATCACATCAGATATGGGAGCTGCGAACTTATCATTTTGGAAAAATTGGAATATCTCAGCTAGAAGACACGGTAACATAGTTAATTATATTGAACACTACACAAAACCGAAGGAGAGAGTATATATTTTGGCAGACGTTCCTCACCTATTCAAAAATATAAAGAACATGTTGATTACAAATAAAATAAACATAATTCAAGATGATATTCAAAAAAAGTATAATTTGCCAACAAATAAGATTTGTTCAAGTCATATTGAGGATCTTGCAAATTTTCAAGAAATTTTAAATTGGCTCCAAAACTTACCCAAGAGGATTTGTTACCTTCCCATTATAATAAAATGAAAGTAGCAACATCTACGCATGTAATTAGTCATGACGTAAGCAGTGCACTGCGATATTTATCGGAAGAGCTGAATCGACCAGAATATGTAACAACAGCATGGTTCATTGATCAGATTGAGAAATGGTTCTTTATCATGACGTCTAGGCATCCAACGAGTGCATTAAGCAGGCATAACATTGAAGTTTACGACAAAACAATTTTATTTTTAAATGATTTTATTACTATAATAAAAGGACTTCACATAGGAACAAAAAGGATATGGAAACCTTCTCAAACCGGAGCATTAATATCCACACAGTCAGTTTTAAATTTAGAAAAATTATTAATTCAGGAAAAAAAATAGCAGTTTGTACTGACTAGTAGATTTTCTCAAGATTGTCTTGAAAACCTTTTTGGCGTTCTGAGAAGCAAACAAATAATTCCAAATGCCATGCAAGTGAAAAACAATTTAAAGTTAATTTGCGTTTCACAGTATTTGCAAAATCCTGGCCATGGTGGTTATGAAGAGGATGAAAGACAATTTTTAGCAGGTTTTCTAAATATTCTTAAGAAGAATGATAAGGCTAGTGGTGCAAATATTATTAATGTAGAGAAAATTGGGTATGATTTCAATTTAAATCACAGTGAACTAAATTCATTGTATAATATTTGTGGTTACATATTATCCAGTATCCAAAAATCTTCAAACACTTGTAAAACTTGCATAGATTCAGTGGGATCAAAATATCCGATTTTTAAAATGTTCAGCAAATTTACAAATATTAAATGTTACAGAACAAGAACATTATTTTTCTGTTATGAAAATATTTTTTATTTTTTTGTAGAAATGGAATGCGTCTTCCGACAATATTTTGATAGCATTTGCAATGAAAATATTGATATAAAGCAATTTTTTATAAATAAACTTGTAAATATTAATGTTGATATACCTAACTGCCACAATTTAAAGCATAAAATCGTAATGAGATATGTCGTGTTTAGGTTAAAAATTAGTTCAAAAAAGAAAAATCAGTTAATAAACAGATATGCCAGTCGATCTTTAAGAAAATAAATATTAAACAAATTTCATTCTGTTTTTTTGTTATTCCACTAAACCCATCTTTAACTCCTGAACTTTCAGCATTCTTCATGTTTTATATTTTGTTATTTTTGTCAGGCTGGATATAACATAGGCAGTTTGATAATTCTATAATCGAGGAAAATTAAAAATTTTCAACAAATATGTGAAACTTTTACGTTCTTGCAATGCTACTACATTTAAATTTAGCCTGTTAATGGCGGGTGGGTGGAGCCAATTGTTTGGTGTCGCCACTGTATTTATAAAGACACTGTAGTTTACATTTAAAAATCTGTGACCGTTGGAAAGAGTTAATAGCGGTGGTTCACACGCAAAACACTGGTTTTTGTGAATAATTTTTGTGGCGTTTGTGGATGATCTCAAATCTGCTTTTTAGAATTTATTGGATTATTTATAAGCATGTGGGGTATGTACTAATGTATTTTAAAATTATTTATAAGGATGCAGTAATTTTAAAAACATTTTAAATTGTGTAATAGTAAGGTATTATTTGTACACTTTTTCATTGATTTTCGAACCGTTAGGTGGTGGAAGGGTGAAATGTTGTGTTCCTGGTTGTTTGCAACAAGCTGCAATTATGCATCGTTTCCCACATCCGAAGATTCATCATACTATTTACCTAGAATGGGTTCATCGTATTCCTAATTTAGAGTTACGAACGTTACCACCAGATGAGGTGTATCGAAATAAAAAAGTGTGTCGGCGTCATTTTGAAAATAAATATCATAACCAGGGGAGTAACCGCTTGCACTGGAATGCAGTTCCAACCTTGTATTTAAATGGTAACTGGTCGAATATGCGAACTAAAATTATCAATAACAGTATCAATGATTACAGTTCCTTGCGGAACTGCATTAACCACTGATGGCCAACAATCAGTTCCATCTTCCTCTGCAGTAGGGGTTCATCATATGGAAATGTGTACTGCAACAGACCACGACCACACTTACTGTCCTCGGGTACCTACCAATTTAAATACTTCTACTAGTATTTGCAGAGAAGGTAATTGAATATTAGCTATAGTTAGTCTTACCCACTCTCTGTGTAGATTACTGTAGGTACCTACTGATTTTGTATTACAGGTACTTCAGGAGGCTTACAGGAAATAATGGATGAATCAGGTTCCAGCTTTTCAACAGATTTACAAAACAGCAGTTCACTAGTTCTGCCTGATAATGTTAAACATGGTGCCTCTCAAGAACTTTGTAATGTACATGGAGAAGGTAAGATTATTGAAAAAATTAAGTATGTAATTCAAAATGGAAGTTGATGTGCAATAATAGTTAAGAAATTTATATTTATATACGTACTTCCAATCTGTCAGATTTATCATAAACACTTGTTGAAAATAATATTCTTCCATTAAATTGTTTACAATATAATTAATGATTTTGTTATTAAATTGTAAAACTTTTATTGCAGATACAATAACACTAAAAAGTGTTGGTGTTAAACGTCAACATGAACTCACTCCAAAAGCAAAAAAACTTTACCATGAAGTTGTTAAACTTCAGCGCCAAGCTAAGCGAAAAACAGAAGTTACAAAATCATTTAGGCGCAGATTATTTGCTGCAGAAAAGTTATCTTACAGTAAAGCGTTGAATGAAACTGTTCCACAGTTGAATCCCATAACTTCCCACTTTATTCAATGCCAGCTTCGGGAAGCAGGGAGGCCTCCTAAATTACGAAGATTTACTCCAAATGAAAAGATTTTTGCATTATCCCTCTATAAAAACAGCCCCAAAAGTTATCGTTTTTTGTCAACTGTTTTTACATTGCCATCTAAAGAAACGTTAAGACATTTATTAAAAAAAATTGCCATTAAAAGCTGGAATAAATGAAGTGGTATTTGAGATATTGAAAAAATCTGTGGATACTTTAGATGAAGAAAGCAAATATGTAGCTATTTTATTTGATGAAATGGCCTTAATGCCGCATTTGAATTTTAATGAGGCAAAAGGTTGCATAGAAGGGTTTGAAGATTTAGGAGCAGAAAAACAAAGATTGAAATTTGCTGATCATGCTTTGGTTTTCATGATTCGTGGATTAAAACGTCGCTTTAAGCAACCTATTGCTTACATGTTTTCCGAAAGTGCTGTAAAATATTTTGATTTAAAGGAGGTACTTATCTCCATAATTCGTAAAGTGCAAGATACTGGTTTGAAACCAATAGTTGCAATATGTGATCAGTCAACTATTAATGTTAAACTTATTAATTCACTTATGGAGGACACTAGAATTAAATATTTGCAAAGGAATAGTGAATATCGCCATGGGTTTTTTGAAGTTGATGATACAATTATATATCCCATTTTTGATCCACCCCACCTGATTAAAGGCATTAGGAATAACCTGTTGGATAAGGACATAGAATTTGTAGAAGGTGGCAAAAAAAAAATTGCAAAGTGGTCACATATATTCAACAGTTGTATGAGGCAGATAATTACGTAACTTTGAGAGCATGTCCACAGTTAACAGATTATCACATCATTCCTAATAAAATTAAAAAAATGAAAGTAAAATGTGCAACACAAGTCTTCAGCCAAAGAGTTGCTTCAGTTATGCGTTTGCTTGCTAACATGTGTAAGTATTTTATATAATATGTTATGCTGTTGAAATTTACATACATATATTTGTGTGTAGCCACTGGAGAGAACTTTCCACAGGAAGCTACTGATACTGCTGACTTATTATTTTTCTTTGATCAGCTGTTTGATAGTGTCAATGGCACAACATTAAAACCTGAACGTGGAAAATTCTTGCGCTGTGCACTTACTGCAAAATCGCCACATACAGAGTTTTGGGGACAAGCTCTAAAAATATTAAACACTATGTGGTATATACATGGCCCCCACATTCGATTGTGGGCCCTGTAACCAGGATCTGGGTCGGCCCCCCCCCCCCAACATATGCCTATTTTTCTACCCTTTTACAAATTTTATTTACACTGAAAATAGATTGTAAGGTATAATTAAGCAATAAAGGAATCAGTTCAATCTTAAAACCAAACTTTATTGATAAAATTATAAAAAATGACAAAAAAATAAGATTACGATCTATCTAAAGAAATAACAAAATTAGGAACTAAAAATAATACTAAAATTAAGATCTAAAAAACTTATAGCCTAACTAATTATAGCTTTCCTAGCTTTCTTTTGACTAAAATTATTAATAATATCTGAAAAGTCAACAGTTGTGGCTAATTCATTTTCAATTGCCAACATTGCCAGATGGTTAAGACGAGTTTGGCCAGTTGTGCTTCTTTGCCAAGTTTTCAATGAATTTCCTAGCCTACTAAATGACCTTTCAGCTGTAGAAACCGAAACTGGGATGGTACAAAAAAGTCTAATAGCCGTGCAAAGGTTCAAAAAAATGGCCTGAAGGTTTTTCTCATATATTGAGTTCAGGAGTTTTAACGGATCCTTTTCTGATTGGAACACTATTTCAGAGACATTCTTCATATGAAGAGTTTCTTCAAATAAGCCTTCTGGATCTGAAAAGTCTGAAGGGTAATATGAAACGAGTAAGGTGCTTTTAAGTTTTAGTTCTTCGTTGTCTAGATCCATGAAAACTAAAACTGGAGCAAACAAGTTACAAATTTCTTCACAGCTTACAAATCTGGTTTTCAAATCAGCCATGACGAAATCCAAAACAGGAAAGACAACAGAAGGTTTTAAATCCTGTAAAGCTTCTTGCTGAAGTTGCTCGGGCGTCTTTTCAACGACATTGAGCTTTCTTTTGATAGACAACTCTGGTACAATTCCAACTGCCTCGGCAACATTTTTTGCTTCGCTAAGGATGGTTTCCCATGAATCTCTCAGGACCTGCAATTCATTTAATAAATCTTTAATCAACTGAGTTTCTATATTCAGAGAAATTCCTTTACTTTGTATGATCACATTTCTTTGATCAATGGATGCCAAGATCTTGTGCCGAAACGATGATATCAAGAGGCCTTTGAAAGATGCAAAGTACCTCTTGAGAGCCAAAACAGTATTTCTGGCAGCAGGAGTCAATGTAGGTAAATTATCTAGCAGGAGCAGGTCCAGAGCCTTGAGGATCGAAGGATAATGTTTGACAATCGGGCGTACAGCTTGAAGTCTTTCACTCCAGCGAGTTTCGGAAAGCCTTTGTAAAGACAAAGGGACGTGCTGCTTTAACAATTCCCAACGACTAGAGCTGCTGGAGAACAAAGAATAAAAACTTTCAATGTTTCCAAAAAATGTCACAACATCATGGTTCAGTTTTGCAGCATTGACACCAACTCTGTTGAGAGAGTGTGCACCACAGGGAGAAAAAATAGCAGACTGGTTTTTTTCAAGTATTCTTGATTGAACACCTTTAGTGTGTCCCCGCATGTTGGAGCCATTGTCATATCCCTGAGCTCGACACTCTGCAAGTGGTACTCTAATATTTTTTAAAGTGGACAGTATTTCTTCAGTTATGAGCTCACCTGTTTTCCCGCTAAAATTCATGAATTCAATGAATCTTTCACACACTTCGAATGTCTTTTTTTCTTCATTTTGATAAACGTAACGCAGAACGAGTACATTCTGCTCCTGGTGGGAAATATCAGGGGTTGTATCAACAATAATCCCAAAGAATACAGACTCTTCCATTTGATGCAAAATAGTTTTCAACACTTTTTCACCACAGACAGCGATAAATTCATTCTGAGAGAACCATGAGAGATAGTGGGCTTGACCTATCATACTTTTTTTTATACAATTGGTTTTCCTTTACTTTGGCTAGATGTTCACGAGTTACTTCGTCATATTTTGCTATCAATTCCAATACTCCTAAAAAGTTTTCATTGTGAACATCACCGATCTGCGTATTTTTCCCTTGGAAACCTAAACCTCTACTACTTAAGAATAATGTTGTGTCGAAAATTCGTTGTAGTATAGCTTTCCATCTTGTTGCTTCACAGTTAATAATTTGTTGAAGATTACTGTCAACTCCATGACCTTTCAATGATATCTGAAGGCTTTTCCATTCTACGTAGTGTTTTCTGTGCTCAGAGCTTTTTTCGTGCATCGATAATATCCTGTAAAGTCTTTTGTATGGTTGTTTTTCAGGGAAAAATCCGTCTTTTGCGAGTTTACTCTGAATTGGAATTGATTTATTTGACTGGAAAATGCTGCAAGGTAAACAATGAACACTGCTTTTTGACTCGCTCCACATTAACCACTCACGTGGAATTTGTTTACATGTTCTGTTGTTGGCTGTTTTCATGTACAACAATGTTTCATGGAAAAGTTTCCCTGAGATGTCAGTTGGAAAGGATTTTGATCTGGCTTGAAAAGCTGAAAAACCAGCGTAAGGTGATACTATTTCCTGTCGTATTTTATCACTCATCACTGCAGGCCAGGTATTAGGATCATCAAAAATACCGATTTTACTGTCATTATTAATATCCATACTAAGATCTGGATCAGCACATTCTTCATTACTTCCTTGACATACAGTAGAAGAATCTCTTCTGTAGTCTTCCATTATTTCTACTGTAAAGAGTTGTTCAGCAGCCAAATTATTCTGTGAGATTTCTTTATCTTTTTGCTCTGAAACCAGCTGAACACCAGAGCAAGAAGTTTGGATATGTGAGGATGATGTAGGTTCTGGCTTAATATCCGGTTGAACTTCTTTAAACTCTTGTTTTTTTTTACTCTTTAAAAATTTTTTAATATCCTGGCGACCTTTAGCTGATTTTTCTATTTTTTCTTTCTGGAGCTTTCTTTTCAAAGCTCCAGACTTATGTCTTGACGACATCTTATTGTTGTTTTATGATATACTCTGAAACAAAAACTAAGCTTAAGCATAAGCAAATAAAAAAACTAAGCATAAGCATATAAAAATTACTTTATTAGCCCTTAAGTTGCTTTTGTCGTATTCTTTTTTTAATCTAGGTAGGTACTTTTGTACGCTATTTCCTCAAAAAAAGAATAAGATTCCTATTACTTGAGTTGAGTAGGTATTTGTTAAATACTATATCTAATTAAAAAAGAAAAGCCTCTATTCTAAATATTAAAGGTTATTACTCTTACCTTTTTGTTCAAGAATAATTCACATATAAAAAATTGTTGAGAAAGCACTTTTCACTAAATGTATATAGCTTATAACACAAAAACGAAATAAATCAGTCGACGTCAAACGGAGTCAACAGATGAACTGAACTTACTGAACTGATGCGACGCGTCTTCGGACAAGAATCTTCGCAGAGTTAGAGTGGGGGAGGGTAGAGGGAGTGGGTGGGGCCCGTGCGTGCTGTTGTATAGTAATTAGTATCTATTTTACTCTAAACTGTTTTTATATTTAAATATTTTGATTTATTTTGATAATAAAGCTATGATCCACTGCAAATACTTCTTGAATAAAAAAACCAGGGCCCCCTCTGAGCCCGGGCCCTGTTACCAGAGTTGCACCAGCACCACCATTGTGGGGGCCATGGGTATATACATCCAATAACTAAACAAAAAACCAGACCACCAAGTTTAGTTAATTGGACGTTAACATTACAAAATATACAAGCAGTCTGGAAAGTGCTTCATTGCAAAGGGTACAAGTTTTTAATTTGTCGTAATTTAAACCAAGATCCTATAGAGAATTTTTTTGGATCTATACGGAGCCAAGGGGTAACAAATGTTATGCCCACATGTGCAGGTTTTGCAGGTGCCTACAAGATTCTACTGGTAACAAATTTATTTTCAGTTCATTCAGTAGAGTCAAATTGTGAAAAAGACGAATCAACTGGATTATTAAGTAATTTTAAAGGTATATTGTTCCGAGATAAAGAAGACCCTTTAATAGTGCCTGAAGAGCGGGAACAACCATTAACAGTTCCTATAGATGATATCCCATTATATCCATTATTAGCTTCAGAAATGGGAAAACTAATATCAACCTATGTAGCAGGCTTTGTTTTAAAAAAAGTACTTGCAACTATAAAAGATTGTAGCACCTGTAAAAACGAATGCTTTGCAAGAGATCCTAACTTACCACAATACCAGTTGATTCTTGCTAGGGAATTTGGAGGTGATTGGCCGTGTAGACTTAAGTATCCATCAGAAGATTTCATTAATGCATTTACAAATATACACCATATTGTTGACAAACACTTACGATTAAATTGTATTTCAAACCGTTTTGTACTTGATGTAAAACAGTCTATTTTACGCCAGGTGATGTTTAGGTGGCTGACATGTGCTGTTCATAGAACATCAGTATTTAATTTAATTGCGGACAATATACTAAGAGTTGTAGTACATTCATCATGGGTGAAAGACATTAATAATAAGTTATGTGGGAAAGATACAAGACCATATCAAGGCAGCGACAAAATGAAATTGTTAGCTATAGATAGGTATAAAAAATATAAAAATCGGAAAAAAGTGTCTTATTAGACATGTACAGGGTGAGTGAAACTCGATGTCTCAGCTCTATCACAAGAAAAGGAAAAACGATAGAAAAAATCTGAAAAGAGGTTCTTAAATGGGATTGAGTAAGGTCCATTTTAAGCCAAATTTGCATATTTTTCCATATTTGGAAACTAAAGTAATGACGTCATCGAATTTTTTTCCAGAAACATACCTATATTTTGGCATATTTAAAAAGAGCTAATTTTTCTGAAAAAAATTTGCTATCTTTTTCCGTTAAAAAATTATAAGCTTAATTTGTAAAGAAAAGTATTATCATTAATTCGCAATCGTTACGATTTAAACAAGTAGCCTTTGGAAACAAATAGCAAAGTCACATCTGTCAATAATTAAACTAATGGTTGACAAATATTGTTTTGTGTTCATTTGACTTTGAAAAATGTTCACACACAACAAAAAAGTCGACATGTTATTAGTTTATGGGGAATCTCAAAAGAACTCTAGAAGAGCAGTTCAGTTATACGCCCAGAGATACTCCGAACGTGTTATTCCAAGCATAAAAATATTTGCAAGATTGGAACGCAATTTACGTGCAAATAAAGAGGCATTTTCTTCTCGAAAGGGAAGAAAAATGGTTAAAAGGGTCAATTCTGTCAATCCTGTTGCCACTGTTTTGCAGTATTTTGAAGACCGTCCAAGGAACTCGATTCGGCAAGCCTGTCGTGAGTTGAATTTAAAATATAGTTCGGCACGAATAATTTTGAAAGAAAATGGTTATCACGATTATAAACTTCACAACTTAGAACACTTGTCAGATCAACATCAACAACGAAGAATTAATTATGTTGCCCAAGTGATGGAAAACTTAGAGATCAATGACAATCGGTTTTTTTCAGCATGTGTTGTGGACGGACGAAAGCCGTTTTGTTAGTAACGGTAAGCCCAATAAAAAAATGAATATTTTTGGACTACTGAAAATCCACATTTTGTCAATCCGATTGAAAACCAAGGACACTTCGGAATTAACGTTTGGTGTGGTATTATTAATGGGCATTTGATTGGTCCATATTTTTAGCAAGGAGTTTTACATAGTGAGCAATATTTGCAATTTCTTCAAGAACAATTTCCTGTGCTTCTCAAAAATGTGCCATTACAGCTGCGAGCAAACATGTGTTTCCAGCATGACGGAGCTCCACCTCATAAAGCAAGAATTGTCCAACAATATTTAAATGAAACTTACGGAGAAAATTGGATAAATGGACCGATACAGTGAGGGCCTAAATCACCGGACTTGACCCCACTAGACTTCTTCTTGTGGGGAACATTGAAAAATAAAGTTTACAGAACACCATCTGTTAACTTGGAACATTTAAAAGAAAAAATCAGAAATGCTTGCGATGAACTATCTAGCTAGAGAAATGTTACGTGAAGCTTCAGTGAAAGAAGTAAGGCGGAGATTGGATAAGTGTTAAGAAGTAGGAGGTGTTTACATTGAAAATTTGTTGTAGTGATTGCCTACATACTTTATTTCTTTCTGTGGTAATAATAGTAACATATTATGTGTGTTTTAATGTTAAATTAATAATTAATACTAATTAATAATGTTTAATTATTGACAGATGCGACTTTGCTATTTGTTTCCAAAGGCTACTTGTTTAAATCGTGACGATTGCGCATTTTTGATAATATTTTTTTTACAAACTTACTTATATTTTTTTAATGGAAAAAAGATAGCAAATTTTTTTCTTTACAAAATGTATTCAGAAGACTTAGTTCTTTTTAAATATGCCAAAATATAGGTATGTTTCTGGAAAAAAATTCAATGACGTCATTACTTCAGTTTCCAAATATGGAAAAATATGTAAATTTGGCTTAAAATGGACCTTACTCAATCCCATTTAAGAACCTCTTTTCAGATTTTTTCTATCGTTTTTCCTTTTCTTGTGATAGAGCTGAGACATCGAGTTTCGCTCACCCTGTACACTAATATAAAAAAAGGAAGGAATAGAAGAATCATAGTATTTTAAAAATAAATTTGCATATTCCTGTTATTTAGAGGTACCTACTTAATACTTACGCATATAAATGAAAAAATTTACACTATTACGAATTTATGCTTGTGATATTGTTTATGTATTTATTCTTAAGTATTACTATTTAATATGAAGTATTTATATTACATGCAGTTGATTTTGATTAATGGTAAATGTTAAGTTATTTTTTTTCTAGGGTGTAGTTATATTTTATTAACAAAGTTTTAGTTCATAAAGCAATGAATAATTGTGTATATACGTTTTTGTGAGTACTTATTGCCCAAATGTTCACATTTCCTATTTATAAGGGTTCTTGCTTTTGCCAGCATTTTAAGCATATGAAGGTTAACCGCTGAAAGTATTTCCTGTGATACCTAAAAGTATGAATTAATGAATTTCTTTTATGATGACTGATGGCAAATGTTTGGCTTTTAGCAATTTTTATTATAAAGGTACGTTTTCCTAGAAGCGACTCCAGCGATAATCGCTCCGCGATAGCCGCTCAGCGATCATCGCGGAGGACTCCTCTTCCGAGTTTGTACGTTATCATTTTCCTCCCCGCGATGATCGCTAGAGTCGCTAGCGTCGATCGTTGTGCGACTATAGTCGCCTGCTCTTGGAGGAGTCATAATCGCAATCGCTAGCGTTTTTTTGTTATTTGTGCACGTATCCTTTTGTTGAAAAATGTCATCGCAAAACGTAAAACTGCATTTTTCCGCTGAAGAGGACGAGAAACTCACCGAGTCAGTGAGAAAACATCCAGCGTTGTACGATATGCAACATGCACTCTACCGCGATACGCGAGTGAAGGACAATATTTGGAAAGAAATTGCAGAATATGTGGAAAGATCAGGTGAGTTGAAAAAAAATCAAATACAGAATATGTAGTTTATATTAATAATACAGTCACTAAAGTAATTGAATTAATTAATAATTAATTAATTATTGTCTGTTCTGTTCACATGACGGTTCTGCCACCCCACACTGCCCACTCCAGAAAAATAGTTTGTAAATGAATTTCTCACTGAAAACCCTTCATGATTTGCAAATCCACCAGTCCTTACCAAGCCAATGAGGTTTTCAACTGGGAGGGCTTGAGTTGTGTCAAAATCATAATTTGCTTTCCCACGAGTTTCGAGGTAGTGGTCTCTGAGAAGGTTGTGTAAGCAACAGGAAACTATAATGACGTCATCAACTCGTGAAGGGAGTATATTGATTGGTGTATAAAAGATCCTGAAAACTTGCGCCAGCAGCCCAAAAGCATTTTCAGAAACTCAACGAGCACGGCTGAGTCTATAATTGAAAACAGCTTTTCGTTCATCAACTGCTGCATCACCTCTCGGGTAGGGTCTCATCATATTAGTATGCAATCTGAAAGCTTCGTCACCGAGAAATACGCAAGGCAGCACCATATCAGATTTCGGTAGCTTACATGGAGATGGAAATAGATTTCCAGCTGTAAATTGTTTTCCCAATTCCGATTTATCAAAAATTCCACTATCCTCTTCCTTTCCGAATGAACCTACATCTATGAACATAAATTTGTAGTTGGCGTCAACAACAGCAAGTAGGACAATGGAGAAATATCCTTTATAATTGAAGAAAAGGGAACCGGTCTTCTTAGGGCAGACGATTCGAATGTGCTTACCATCTATAGCACCTGCACAGTTTGGGAAATCCCATCTTTCATAGAACTGATTTGTGTTATGCTTTATTTCCTCTGGTGATAAAGATGGCAAACATATTGGCATCAGATTTTTCCGTAGGGCACTCAACGTCAAAGCAACAATCTTACTAACTTCTCCAGCAGATATCCGGAATTGAAACGACAGTGAATGATAGGATTCCCCTGTTGCTAGAAACCTGTAACGAAAAACCATTAAAAAAATTTAAAAAAAATAAAGAAAATAAAATAAGTAAATAAAGTAAAATAAATAGAAACATGTATTATATAAACTGTTAACAAGATTGCTCTCTCTTTATCAGTTGCAGACTGTAAGAAGCGTTGGAAAAACATCAAGGATACTTATGATCGGAAAAAGAGGGAGAAGACACCAACAGGCTCTCAAGCTGAACCTGAGAAAAAAAGAAAGAAATGGCAGTTAGCAGAGAAATTGTCATTCCTTCAGTCTGTGGATAATCAGCGAAAGAGTATCTCCAACATCCCGAGCTGCTCAGAGGATGCAGCCACTGAAGACGTTAGAGAAGAGGAAACGGATGGTTCCCAACGTTCAGATTTTTTTGAGCCAAATAATAAGGAGTGTACACCTACTACCAGTGTATATACTACTCCACTTCCATCTGTTAACGCACCTCCGGAAACTTCAGACAGGCCTGTAAAGAAAGTTGTACCTTACACAACAAAAACAAAATATTCCCATAAAGAAAATAGAGACAGATTTGCCAGCCTCCTCGAGAGAAGGGATAAAGAGCGTAACCAAATCTTCAAACATTTAGTTGCAGAAGAAGAGGATGATGTTGATTTATTTTTCAAAAGCATCGCCAAGTCAGTTAAGAGATTACGCCCAGATCTCAGAACTCAGGCCAAATTGCAATGTTTAACTCTTGTTGCCAATCTTGAGAACCAAACGCAGAATTCACAATGGGTTCCGTACACGAGT
>JABXWE010103975.1:0-13436 GCA_014611495.1 Limonius californicus | reverse complement strand
AACGAGCGAGCGCAGCGAAGCGAGTCAATTAAATTTGCACGAGCATGGAAGAAACACTTTTCAAACGTGTAAAACATCCTATTTTTTCGTATACTTAATAGAAAAGGATAAATAAAAATTTAAAATTTGACATAACATATTTTAAAATTTGTCATAAAATTTAATCAAGCAAGATACTGTGTTGCTTCCTTGATTACATATACTAAAAGTGTTGCTAACATGGTAACAAAACATTATAACGACGAGTAAACAAAAAAAAAGTGTTGCTAAGAAGAAAAGTGTTGCTAACAAGAAAACTAACACATTTCTTTACGATTTTCTCACAATATAGTATGCTCTTTTCCATTAAGGATATGAAAAAAAATAGTTTTTTGTATCCTTAATGGAAAACAGCCATTTGATTAAGTAGAATTCACAAAGGAAATGTTTTATTTTACTCATTAGCAACACTTTATTCGTTAGCAACACTTTATTCGTTAGCAACACAACCACACAAAAAATGACATTTAACGAAAAAATTATTCACTATATTTATTGCCATAAAAATTGAATGTACAATTAGATAAATTTTGGACGAAATTCCATTTAATGTATTTTTGGAAATTTCGTTTAAGGAAACATCCATGATACTTGACTTCAAACTGCATCTTCTGTGAAAATTCTGTTTTGTTTAATTTGTCGTCATGCGTTGCTAAGGTTACTTTTAATAGGCAACTATGTTAAAGATTGTAATAAAACAATTTTTGTTAAAATATTCTTAGGTTTTCCACGTTTTCAATTAAGGATACAAAAAAATAGCATGTTTAACTCGTAAGAAAAGTGGTCTACTATCTCGTGAAAACTTAATTTACTCGCTAACGCTCGTAAATCAATCTGTTTCCACTCGATAGTAAACAACCACTTTTCTTTACTTGTCAAACAATCTACTATTTTCGTATCCTTAATGGAAAAGAACATACTATATTGTGAGAAAATTGTAAAGAAATGTGTTAGTTTTATTGTTAGCAACACTTTTCTTCTTAGCAACACTTTTATTAAGCAAATCTCCTCTACATAGAAATACAATTTTTTACATAATAACAATCACAATTTATTTTTTCAACTTATCAATGCAAAGATTAAACGTGCAGTTATGTAAATTATTAAATATTATGCCTGAAGAAGATGCAACTGACTGGATATCAGAAATTGTTGTGGAATTGCTCATCGTTTCACTTGATGCTGCTGCTACTGCTGACGGAACACACGAAACTCCGATGGAAGAAGATCCAGATTTTCGTCCAAGAGAATCAATTAAAAACCCAAAATGAAATCCAGCTATGGAATGCATGGCAACAAGCCCTCGCTACAATTAATACCCAACAAGAGAATATTCACCAATTAATTCTAAGGGTTCAAAGCCTCGAAAACTCAGTGGCGAAACCCGAAGAAAACCAGATAATAGAGAAAAAAATTCAATACAGCACCGGCGAAGAGGAGCTGGCGCGAGAAACGGAGTGGATATCGACACCTTATCTCAGTACTAAGAAAGAATAATGTAGAATACTATACATACGAGGATAAGCAAAACAGACCCATAAAGGTCATGGCCAGAGGAATACACCCAACATGCTCAGTAGACATGATCGGGGAAGACCTACAAAAAAGAGGCTTCAAGTTAGATGGAGTTACCAATATCATGAAAAAAAATTAAAGAAGATAACGGCACTGTTATGAGAACCTTGCCGCTACATATGCTATCTTTTGACAAAACAGAAGATAGTAAGAAGATTTTTGCAATTACGTCAATCGCTGGTTTGAAAGTCAAAATAGAACCGCTACCAAAGAAAACAGCGCTTATCCCACAATATAAAAAGTGTCAAGCATTTGGACATACCCAATCCTTCTGCAACAAAGCAGCGAGTTGCGTAAAATGCGCAGGACACCACATTACAAAAGATTGCAATTCAGGGAAGCTTGAAAAAGCGAAATGTGCTAACTGCGGAGAAACACACCCAGCAAATTACCGAGGGTGTGTTGTCGCAATAGAACTACAAAAACGAAGGGAAAAAACTTTACAAGAAAGAAATACAAGAACAACTACTGCGCAACGGACGGCGGCGATAAAGAAAAATTCACAGAATTTTCCTACACTACCTAAAGCTGAACCAATACCTCAACAAAGCACAACAAGTAATGTCTATGCACAGAAGACAAAAGGCAAATCGCAACAAGAGCCGAAGGAACAAATAAACTTAGACGCTATTAACAAAATACTGCAAATAATACTTGGAAAACTCGACAAACAAGAGAATTCCATCAAATCTATTCTAACCAGAGTTACAAAGTTAGAAACCAGCAAAAAGGCAGCAGCCAATTACAAGAAATAAAAATGGCACCATCAATTAGAATTGCAGCCTGGAATGCGAATGGAGTGCTTCAACATGCCCATGAAGTAGAACTATTCCTTTGGGATCAGAAAATAGACGTCTGTGTGATTTCCGAAACCCATTTCACTAAGGAAAGCTACCTAAATATAAAAGGATATAAACTATACCACACTGCCCACCCGGATAACACAGCAAGAGGTGGATCGGCGGCAATAATAAATGAAAATGTCAAGCACTATGAAGAAAGCAATTACAACACACGTGAGATACAAGCAACATCTGTAAAAATCTGTACAAAATCCAAGGACTATACAGTTACTGCAATATACTGCCCGCCTAGGTATGCACTAGATAAAAATGATTATACTAGGCTTTTCCAAACACTAGGAGATCACTTTATAATTGGAGGCGATTTCAATGCTAAACATACCTACTGGGGGTCAAGGCTTATCACCACCAAAGGGAAACAGCTATATGAAGCGATCTAACAAGGCAATTGTGTATGCCAGTCTACTGGGAAACCAACGTATTGGCCGAGAGATAGCAATAAGATCCCAGATCTAATCGACTTCTTCATATTGAAGGGAATCTCTTCTAATTACACCAATATTGAGGACAATTACGACCTGTCATCTGACCGTTCTCCAATTATAATGACGATTAGCGAAACAGTTATTGCTAAATCACAACAACCGGCACTATCGAACAAATGGACAGACTGGGACGGATTCAGAGCAGAAGTGGAAGAACGCATCAACTTGAACGTTCCACTAAGAACTACTGAACAGCTTGACACGGAAGCAGAGCTGCTCGTATCCAATCTGCAGCAAGCCACGTGGAACAACACCCCTGTGCCAAAAATAAAAACAACTGGCCTTAACTACCCTAGGGAAATTAGAGAACTTGTCTCAACGAAACGAAAAGCACGAAAGAAATGGCAACAAACTAGAGCACCAGCAGACAAAAGACTTCTAAATCGGCTAAACCAACAACTCAAAGATGAGATCCGCTCAGTTAAAAACGAAACATTCACTGAATTCCTAAGGGGATTAACAGATGATAAAGAGACCGAATATTCGCTTTGGAGAGCCACCAAAAGACTAAAAAGGCCACAAGTCCAAAATCCACCCATTCGCAGAGAAGATGGTGGATGGGCAAGAAAAGATAATGAAAAAGCAAAAATATTTGCTGAACATTTAGAAAACATCTTTCAACCACATCCGGCTATGGACAATGAGATCCTACCGGAAATAAACAATATGGAAGATAAAGTCATTGAGCCTATAACTCCAAAAGAAATCTACAAGGAGATCCAAAAACTCAGTGCCAAAAAAGCACCAGGCTACGACCTAATAAGTGGGCAAGTACTTAAAGAATTACCCAAAAGGGGCATAATGAAGCTTACGCACCTATTCAACGCAGCACTACGTCTAAAATACGTGCCAATGCAGTGGAAAATTGCGGAAGTTATTATGATCCCTAAACCCGGTAAACCACCCAACGAAAAAACATCGTACCGACCGATTTCATTGCTACCAACCATATCCAAACTGTTTGAGAAATTGCTTCTGAAACGCCTCAAGCCAATCATTGAAGAAAAACAGCTCAGCCCAACTCACCAGTTTGGATTTCGTAACCAGCACTCGACCATAAATCAAGTGCATCGTATCAGCGATGTAATTGAAAGAACCTTAGAGAAAAGAGAAATATGCGCAACGATATTTCTAGACGTGGCCCAAACTTTTGATAAAGTGTGGTACGAGGGCCTCGAATACAAGATAGATAGAAATCTGCCTTGGCAGATGAGTCACATTCTCAAATCATATATCTCTGATCGTCAATGCCTATGGCCAGTGAGGAAATTAAACGGTTCGCGAAAAAACACGAAGCGAGACTACATGAACACCAAAATATCGAAGTGTTACAATTACTCGATAACAATGGACTTGTTCGGAGGTTAAAAAGACAAAAACCATTCGAACTAGTGTAAGCTAAAATAAGTGAACAAAACAACAACAATGCATGTGAAAAAGTGTTTTTTTTTTAATATGTAGAGTGCACCAATGGGAGTACGTCCATCAAAACGTTATGACTTGCCTAGATTTAAGCAAGGATTGTTAGAATCAAATTACTAGATAGTGTAAACTAGTTGCAATGCATGCGTCACTTGGCGTAATTACAATAAAAAAAAATTATTAATTATTAAATGCACTAGATACGCTAGCATCTAATCGCCTAATTTCTCTCTGACACCGAACTCGGTCAGATAATATATCTTTCGTTATTAAAATTCAAGTAGCCGCTATCATAATGCTTTTTCAAAAACATTTCTGATTTTGTAAGTATCAAGATAGGCCCATAATTTTCAATTTGGTGCTTATGCTCCCCCCCCCCTTGTGCAATGGTTTAACAATTGCTATATTTTAACATTTCGGACATTTAGATGTTTCGAAGCACACATTGGATATTTGTGTGAGAGATGCAACAACGTAATCGGGCACTTCTCCTAAGATTTTTGCCGTTATATCATCAAATCCTGGACTTTAGTTCAAAAATGTTTCCCTTCGTTTCGATAACGTCTGTAGGTTGTGAAATATAATGGAGTCGGTTCAGGTTTCGTTGCTCTGCAAGTGTTATTAGTGATTTGCTTTGCCATTTTTTCTGAGATACTTATAAAATATTTATTAAATCCGTTAGCTATTTTTTCTTCCGCAATTAAGTTATTATCGCTTACTTTAATGCTTTTCATGGAATTCTTTTGCTAACTTTTATTAAAATAAAAAAATTATTGATGATTGTTTTGTACGAGTACAAAATGGTGTTGAAAATCAACTGAAACTGCCCAGAAACTAAACTATGCCTTGAAGATAACAATTCAGAAGCTTACACAAAAGTTAGAAGTTAGTCCGGAAGACTGTGCTACGTAAAAAAGAACGATCCATTTCTCAAACGTATTGTAAGGTGCGACGAAAACTGGATCCTTTACGACAACAGAAATCTATATGCACAATGGTTGGACACAAAAGAAGCACCATGGCATTTTGCAAAATCAAAATTACTCCAAAAAAAAGTAATCATGACTGTTTGGTGGTCTGCAGTCGTTATTATCAACTACACTTTTTCAAATCCTGGGGAAACCATTACAGCTGAAAGTTGTTATCGAGAAATTAATAAACGTCATGAAGAACTACAACATCTGATTCCCGCACTGGTCAATCGTAAAGGTCCATTCCTGTTTTACGAAAATGCGCGACGTGGCACAATTAACCCTCCAAAGGTTTAATGAATTGTCCTATGAAACATTGCCTCATCCAACATCAGTAAAGCTGGACAGATATGCTGTAAAGATAAGGCATATATGCACTAAAACATGCTGCAAGAAACTGCCAATATATGCACGAAATATGCAGTAACCTACTGCTATATGCAATAATATATGCTCCAAAAAATAATATGCACGATATTTATGCAGTGAATTTTTTTTTGCATATAAATAAATCATTAAACAACATTGGTTAAAGTCATATATTAATATTATACAATAAATTACTCAATAAAAAAAGAAATAAAATATTACAATGTATTACAGTAAATTATCATATGCTTTTCAATAGTATCTACCAGCAACGAATGCCTTTTATCCTCCAACAAATTCTTATACGCTGAAAATGATCTCTCTACATCGCAAGAAGTCAGGGAACAATATTTAAATAAATGTGATAATTCTGAATAAATCTTATCCTTATTAAAGTTATCCAAGGTTTCCGCTTCTCCATTTAATACGCTGTTAATAAATTTTAACACTTCCAGGCCCTTATTTTTAGTCATTAGTACTATTGATTTTTGTGCTAATTTTATTCCCTACTCATTTTTATTTTTTTTTTTAAATCGTTCTGAAATTTTTCTACAATGCTTATGGATTCGGAAAGGTACAAATTCTGAGTTTCAAGTTTTTTAATAATAGCTGGAATATCAGCAAAATGAGATTTAACTTAGTTGCACAGTTACTTTTTTGTTATTAAAAATTTGTTGGCAATCCACAATTGATTGGGCACCTTCAGGGTCAAAGGTATTTACGTCATTTTTAATATCCGCGTAATTTTTAGCATAGAATAATGCAGCTTCAATCCATGTTCCCCATTTTGTCAGAACAGGTTGGGCAGGTAGCGGGACATCCGGTAGCATTTCTTTGTAAATCTGAATCCTAGTTGGCGCTTTCAAAAATACCTTTTTGGTGGTAGAAATTAATTCATTTATTAAGGGAAATTCCATTCTGATAGCTTCAGCCACTCTGTTTATTCCGTGGGCTAAACATGTCGCATGAATGAGGTGCCGAAAAAAAATTTTCAAATTTTGTCCAGCTTTCACCATGTATGCTGCTCCATCAGTAACCATAAACAAAATTTTTTCAGAAGGTATTTTATGTGGTAAAAATAAAAATTAAAGAGTTTCGTTTATAAATCTTGTTAATGTTAAATGATTGGTTTTACTTAATTCCTTTACGGCAAACAAATAACTGGGCGAAGGTTTGCCATCCAATATTCCGACTACGAAATTTGCAATGTATCTTCCACATGCATCAGTAATTTCGTCTACGCTAAACAATATATAATTATTTACAACTTTTTCTCTTATTTTGTTAATGTAGTGATCGTATAATTCTAGAATTTATACTCTAGAAACGGTTCTCCTAGACACAATTTTCTTCTTGGTAAATTTTTCAAAAACGTTTCGGAATTCTGGGACTTCGAAGTTGTAGAAAGAAATACTACATTTTACCATCATGCTGCACAACTCTTTATTGAATGTATTACAATTCTCGGTCTGATTTACGCAATTCGTTAATAACTGCTGACTAGGTCCTGCTTCGTTTGCTGGTAATTTATGCGGGCCCGTATTCATGTGCTCGTCAATTTGAAATTTCTTGGTCGCCATTACCTTTTTTAAATAAAAATGTTATTGGTAAATTCAAAACTCAAAGTATGATGTATTGCGCAACCGGAAAAAATATGCAATCATTTTTTGCTGAATCACAATTCCATTGTACTTTTACAATAATGATAGATTTAAATAATTAACTTCTAAAATTGTTTCACATGTCTTCTCTTTTGAAATTTTCAGAGAGTAATGTTAAAAAAGTACAACAAACTTGAATAAAATTATGTAGCTAGAAACATTCGTGAACTAGATATATCCCCATGCGTGGATTAAGTTTTACACTAACCCGCTTGGAGCAAATTTTGCAGAATACAATGTCTCCGTCAAATGTGAAGCACTTATGTTCTCTAATCCATTGTTTGATTAACTCACTTCGCGTGCGTCCAACTTTAGGCATTGTAACAACACCAACCCACAAGCAACAACAGAACAAAACTGAAATGAATGGTCACTCTACAATTAAAAATTCACCCTACACCTCCACCAGGGTTTTACCTACTACCATTAGATATAGATATTTATAGATATTTATATCTGCAAACTAAGAAAATGGCTAGGGCGAAGAATAAATTCAGGTAAAACCGATGATTCACCGAACGCTTAACACCATCATTGTATCGAATAATAGTTGTTTTCTTAATATTTTTACCTGCCTGCAAGGTGGGATTATGAAAATAAGATACAAAAATACCCAGTTTTATGTGAATTGCCTGTTAAAGATAAAAGGTTTTGAGTTTAGGATAATACTACAGAAAAATAACATTTACCAATTTAAAAATAAATTTTTTTTCTTGAAATAATCATGCAATACATGCATTTTTATGCCCTTACCATCTAAAATATGCACTAACATATGCCATATGCTGTAATCTTGTAATATATGCAATATGCAAAATAAAATTTAGCTTTTCTAACTCTAAATATTGCAGAACATGTATTTACAAAAAATCAGCTTGTTATGCTTGAGGAAAAAACATGCAAATATGCAATTCCCCAGCTTTATTCATCAGACATCTCGCTAAGAAATTATTACTTGTTTAAGCATTTCAACTATTCCTTTAAAAGGTAAAGAATTTCAACAACGTTGGATATTAGCTGAGAAAACCAAACCGCAATTATTTTCCCACTAACCTAATAGTTATTGTATTTTTTAATTATCTTTTTGTCACAATGTAGTTTTTAAACAAATTAATAAAAAACATTGCATAACGCTGTTTGTTACTTTGTTTTCAAAATCAAATGTATAATAAATTAATTATGGATATCGTTTATGGTATTTAAATTTGTTAATAGACTATTGAATATTTCGGCAATTTTGTATTGCAAATTTTACGGCGAATGAGATTGTTATAAAAATCGGAGGTAAAGGATAACGTTACAGAAAGTTTAAAGTTGCGCATTTAGAAGTTATACTTCGTTGTATTTCATACTAATGAATAAGCAAATACTGCAATATAAATAATGTATTCATTTACATATACAGGGTGTCTCAGAAACAGTGGGCCAGCGTTTAGTCATAGATTTTTTAGGTTAAAATAAACCGATTAAACCTAATATACCTTAGGCCGAAAGTCCTTGCTTAAGAAGTTATAGGGCCTTAAAGTTCAATTTTTTCTTTCTTCTTTTTATTGTAATTTCCACAAATATAAAGATATTTCTTTGAAATTTGGTACACATACTTGACATTATGTAGTGCAGCCACAGAATTATTATTATTAATCATTAACCAGACTTGACCGCAAGAGGCACTTAACCTACCACTGAAATTTTATTTTAGCTCTAACTTTGTTATTAGTACAAAGTTTTAAAATTCTATGTTATTCTCTGAAAGATAATTAAAAACTACAAAAATAAGGTACTCTTAGTGCATACGCGTAGAGGCAACCGTTGGCCTTAAAATGCTTGTCCCAAGTTTTGGGTTGTCGTTACGACGTGCAATTATCAGGTAGCCATGATCACAAAAACAATGGATAGTGCCTGGTACTGCAGAAAAAAACAATGCTAAGTCAATTAAATACTTTGCTGTAATAGAAATTTTATTTTTTGAGCGTAAACGCAAACCGTATCTCTCATTTCAGCATTGGAGAATTCGTTATGTCGCGGCATTTTCGTAAACAAAAAAAAATTAAAACAAAATTTCTATGATACCAAAGTATTTTATTGACTAAGCATTGTTTTTTTTCTGTTGTAACAAGCACTACCCATTGTTTTTGTGATCATGGCTACCTGATAATTGCACGTCCTAACTGCAACTCAAAACTTACACAAGCAATTTTAGGCAAACGGTTGCCTTTACGCGTATGAACTAAGAGTACCTTATTTTTTTTAATTCTCTTTCAGAAAATAAAAGAAAACTGCAAAATTTTCCACTAATAACAAAATTAGAGCTAATACAAGATTTCAGTGGTAGGTTAAGTGCCTCTTACGGTCAAGTCTGGTTAATGAAAATAATTCTATCATTTTATTGCATAATAGTAAGTATGTGTACCAAATTTGAAAAAAATATCTTTAGATTTGTGGAAATTACAATAAAAAGAAAAAATAAAAAATTTAACTTTAAGGACCTATAACTTCTTAAGGAAGGACTTTCGGTCTAAGGTATATTAGGTTTAATCGGTTTATTTTAACCTAAAGAATCTATGACTAAACGCTGGCCCAGTGTTTCTGAGACACCCTGTATATGTAGTTGCACGCGACATATTACGTCACTATAAAAACAATGTAAGGTGAACTGTTACAGAAACATCACATTTGGTGTTGGTTACGATCTTCGATTCCAAAATTTCAAACAAATTCAGACTAGCCATCTATTAGATGTGCGAGCGATAGTAAAGTCGGCCCCTTAAGGGGGTAGGAGCCACTTGAAAATTCATAAGAAACTACTTATGCAACCTATCATACATCGCTAGTTTAAATGAATTTTACCATCAAGGAACTAAGCGTAGGGATTCTTTGCAGGGGATAGATAATCTGCTGTGTGTCATAGATGGGTCACTGGAAAGCTAAGCCGTCTACCTGGTTTGGGCGTTTATAGTGAGGTGTGAGTTATCAATAATTACTCGATATTTAGGTAAAACATCGTGGCTGAAAGTTTTACAATCAGATATACTCTAAAAAAACTAATCTAAAAAATTATGAAAATTAATTATTAAATTCTCGTAGACGGTAACAACAAGCAAAGAAATACCAAAGTGTAAACAACTGTCTTTATTCATAAAGATTAAAAATAACATGCATATGTATCAGGGCTCTCAACGTTAATTAAAAATGTCTTTTGATTTTATGACATACTACAATAATAAAATTTTGCACTATTTGTAACCATTTTATTCTTCACTATAGTACTGTTAGCAAATTCAAACAGAATGATGCTTGCCAGTGAAATATAAATAAATAATTACAAAAAAACAAACAAGTATATTTCAATCGTGAATAGATTATGTGTATAAAATAATAAATATAACGTATAAAACATTTAAATAACAAAATAAAATATTGTCTATACATAATTCCACTAATTATGGGAGACTAGAACTAACATGCAGTGATTACACAAATTGTACCACTTCACGTCCAGACATTTTCGCCTTTTTTGAAATTTTAGATTCCTGGGCATCGATGATTCTTTTTGGATCCCTAATTTTCATATACATTCATCTGTGTACAAAATAAAATCGCAGTACAACGTATTTGCAATATGCAACTGCCCCTGAATTTGATAATAATAATTGTGTTTCTTCTTTAAGATCAAATTTCCATCTATATAAGAAACACATAAATCATTTTTACTGTCTTCTTTCACGGCATTTTCTATTGTTTTATCTCGACATGAGTACAAACACTTCACTTCAATGCTTCCCCCATCTTCAAGAATTCCATCTGGAGAAGCGCCCAGAAAAGGATATTCTTTAGATATTAGTAAACCACATACGAGCACCTTATTCTGCGTTTTTTGCTCGTACAGCTCTATAGCCTTTTTTTCGTTAATTCGGCCATAAACAACGGCTGGAGTGTGAAGTTGTTTGTTACCTTTGTACAGCATATCTTTTATTACACAATGGCACGAAGTAGTTGCTAGCCTTTTACAAATTTTGCCAAAATTAGAGGCGGTTAGTCGGTTGCGCCGTGCTGCCGCCCACGCCAAATTTTCGTGTTGGCCCCTTGTATTCTCCTCAATGGTGTCCCGTTCAGCCACCTCCTTACACATTTCTTCCAAGATTCTGTCTTTTTCTCTTTCGAATTTTTCTGTTGCCATGTCAGGCTGTGCGGCATTAGGCCCATATTCCATATCCGCCTCAGTGGCCGTGGATTTGACAAGATGCCTTTTTCTGCTGGTTTTCCGTGCTTCCCTGTGTTTTTGTCTTTTATTACAAAATGCTGTTAGATATGTGCCTTTGCGCATTTTCACACTGCAGTTATGCCAAGATGGTCCATTATTAAATGATAGCCCAGCTCCTACACATCGTCTCAAATAGGAACCCCTTTTGCAAAAATTTATCCTTTTCCCCCCACAAAATTTTGCAACAACTGACATGTAGCGCTCTGCGTAGTTTGTAGTGGAATTGGTAACCAACCGATGTGCCTTAGATACAACGTAATCCAAAGCAGCATTAATTTCTATATAAATTTGGTTTTGTTGCAATAACCCCACATAATTTATTTCATTTGCTTCTTTGCGTTTGCAGTATTCTGTTCGGCACCGGGAATGGTCTCCAAAAACGTGGTAAGGCCCATTTATTAGATCTCCGCGTAATTGCTGTACATCCAATATCCCCGAAGAACTATTCCTTATGGCTGAGCGTACTGCCGTACTTAGGCGAGGAATGTGAGATTTCAAAATTCTCCTTGTTTCGATTTCGTGAGTTGTTTTCATAGAAATTTTGTGTAACTGTGATGTATAGCACCTTGTAATGTGATTTGCACATTCTAGTTTTACAACAAACCGCCCATAGGTTACCCGTTCAATAATACGTGCATATACGCTGGAATCGCCGTCGCCAATTACATATTTGTATCGTAAACCATGATCCTCGATACTTCTATTGAATCCCTCAACTATTATGTCTTGCTCCATTCCAGTAGACGTACCATTATAATTTTTGTAACATAGATGAGACTTTATCGAGTCTTTTTCTTTTGCAGCAGAACATATGCTACAAAATTTGTTCCGCACTCCCAAAAATAAAAGTTTCCCTGTTCTTTTCCCAATGATAACTGCTACCCCCGACAAAGAAGAAAAACCATGGCCATATGATCTTTTAGCCCAACCACCGTCGATTATAACTGTAATAAATGGAATACCTTCTTCCAGTTCTTCCGCTTCCAGTGCTTTTCTTTTTTCCTCTTGTCCTGCCTCAAACATTTGCCTTAGCAAGATATCTTGCCAATCGTCGCCTACTTTTTTTTTCATTTTCCGGAAAAATGTACTGGCCATGATAGGAACATCCATGCAGCTAAAAAATTCTTCTGCTTGGGAGTAGCCGATTCCAATGGAGTTTATTCCCCACACAAGCATTTTATTAACTTCTGTTGTTGTCTCTGGTGGATGAGAATAAATTTTCATGGTTTTCTCACAAGTGGTGCAATAATAAGAAAAGCAAGAGACCATGCCCTTTCTACATTCGCTTTTAAAATTCATGGTGCCCATTGTACATTTTGCATCGTGAAGTGCCAACTGTCTACATTGTTCTGTAAAATACTTTATATTTACAATGCGACTGCCATGTAGTTCTTGGTTTTGGCTTTGTGAAAATGTGGAATCGACTTCTATTTCAAGAGGCGGTAAATCATCATCTTCCTCGGGTAAACTAAATAGAATCATGAAAATTAGATAAGATCGTGCAATGTTTCATTCACAAAAAACTATGTGTTTAGAATGCATCGATAGCGTATTATTTATATTAAATTTAATTTTAAAAAACAATACCGATGTAATCGGTTTACCATTTCGCTTCACCAAAACGAAATATTTGTATATAGCAGAACACGAACGTAATATTTTTAGTTTTTAGTCCCTGATAAAAATTGCACTTTATTAGAGAGAAGTAATTACTATAATTAGGTACTTACTTGTTATAATAATCCACATGACAGTTTTCGTCCACATATGCATCTAATAAACACTGTCTA
>JABXWE010103973.1:0-16396 GCA_014611495.1 Limonius californicus | reverse complement strand
TTATTATACTGTTACAAAAATGTTAATTTTTTAGCTTGGTTCAGATCTTTTTTTTACGTCCGCATTGGCAAAGAATTAGAATAGAAATCAGTTAGCTGCTGCCAACGAGCGTGCAGGCTGTTATATCTTTCAAGAGACAGAGGTGCGGTACCCTATAGCTTAAAAATGCAAAGAAAAATGCACGCATGCAAGGTTATTGCGCGTGAACGAAACCAATCCTAAGAAAAAATTGATAACATAAACCGAAGTCATGATTACTATAAACGATGTTTTTCCTATGTAGTTCTATACGTCAGGTCCGTTCTTCGCTAAAGTGATAACATTACCCGATTGATAGGTACTATTGCCCTTGATTTCAATAAACATTGTGTTAATCAATATAATCAGAATAGGATGACGGTTATGACGATGAGGTGAATCTAGGAACAGTGCATTGATGGATCTTAAGAGTGAAACGGAACTAAATGAAGATCTCGAATGAAAATATAAGTTATTAACCAACAATACTCTGATGAACTAACTTAATGGATTTAAGTATGTCTTCATGTAACTCTGCCTAAATCAGGGTTAATAGAGAGTGTATTTAATAATTGTTGAACTAAAACCCGTAACTAATTAAGAATCTCCAATGGAAAGACGACAAATTTACTAACCGATACCTAATTGGTAAGGCAACATTATGAAAGTAGGGTAATGATTGTGTAGATGTCGCTTTGCGAACATTTAAATGAACGAGTTGAGTATACAGTAGATGTTGAACCAAAATAGTAACTAAATATGAAACTGTAACAGTAAGAATACAAAGTTACTAATCATAAGTTCATTGAAGAATCAACATAATCAATAATGATATTGATCAATGGGCAGTGTATAGAATAACTTTAAGAACAACACAGAAACTAAATAGAAATTTCGAACAGAAAGACGACGTAACAAAGTTATCAAAATGGAATTATGATTTTGTTATTGATATTTATACATGGACCTTCTATGGAAATCTTAGAGGTTATTTTTCCACGACATATTTTTGAATTTTACGTTTGTTAGTTTACAATTTCGACAAATGAATTGTTTCATAGGAAAGTGTATGAAAGGGTGCAGTCGACACATTGCTGATCTGTTTCATGTAGCCTTTATAGACAGCAACCCTTAAATTTAAGTTAATGATGCAATGTAAATACTTGCGTTAAATTTTCAATAGAAAAACTAAACAATAGACATATCAATTTAAACAATCGCCACGGTTAAAGATATACTGAAAAAAATAGTGTAAACGCTTTGCAGAGTATACACAGTATAAGAATTTTATTTTAAATGAGAGGCGGATGAGGTTCTTACCTAAAAGCAAACCGGAAACGGAAAGAAAATTTTAATAGACGGAAGCTACCAAAATTTTTATTAATTTCTGATGGTGGATTAACAATTCGTTCCTAAAACTTTTTGGTTATCAATAAGAAATAGTTGATTTGCAAAGTACCCTCATTAGCCAACTCAATTACTCCTACTAATCGACGGTACTGAGATGTCTCCATAAGTGGAATGATATAATATTTCCTCGAATTTTCCGCGAATATAAACTCAAACAATAACACGAAATGGAAGCAGGAACTCTAAGAGCAGAGCAAATAATAATTTCAATTACATTCATTTTTCCGCAGAACGTTTTTATCTGAGCGAGTGCACAATCGCGCTCGCTTAATCCCTATGCGTATCTTCGCAAATTCTGAGGAGAGAGAATAGGGGATTTGCCCTTCAAAGCTGTTAATTCTCCTACCTAATATGCTACACCTGTTTCCGACACCTTTATGGAGCTGAATATCGTGCAGTACAAATACCTTCTAATCGGAAGCGTATCTCGAAGTTACCAATCAATTCCGTTGTTTTGAAACAAGTGTTAACATAAACTAAACTGCTAAACTGGACTGTGATTATTTTATGAATGCCTTTCCTGTCTATCGCTTCCTAATTTCCAAACTTGCTTATCCTGCTACGCATTTTTTCCAGACGTCAAGAGTGCATTGCTTTTTCCACGTTCCATGTTAGGATCGCTTTTTCCTTTTTCTTTTTTTTTTGTATTTTGTATTTGGTAACCGTCATCATACCTTTTATAGTCAACGTTCTTCGCGCATCCTCTTCGTAATTCCACATTACTTCAATATCTTTGAGATTGCATTACATTTATCATTTCTGGATGCCCATTCATTCTTTGTGAGTTTGTGGTGTTGGGAATTCTTTGCAAACAAGAAGCCTCACACGATCTTCCCTATAAGTCCACTTCAAGGGCATTTATTCGCAGGAGTGAAGCGTAGGTTTTAAGTACAGGTATGCTGCCTTGGCGTTGACGGTAGCGTGCTGGTGAAGGAGAGTATGCGCTGCAGATACATTTTTGTTTGGGTATCGAGATTAACACTGTTAGATGTAAAGTTGGAAATTTCTGTATTTCATTTTAAAAACATTTAAATAAGTTGGCAAAAAATAAATAGAATAAATTATTATTATTATTATTATTAATCCTGTCCATTCCATAGGGCGCTTTCGCGTTTTACTAGCACTTTTACATTCAGGGGTGCCAGTCCTGGATTTCTTTTACTTTTCCTTCATATATCCTTTGTGTAGTTCCGGTTGGTTTGTTCTAGTTTAGGTAAGTATTTGTATCTTCTTCCACTATGTAACACATATCTTGCACTAGTTGGTCTTTATTTTCTGCTATGTGCTTCACTTCGTTCCACTTCACATTTAAGTCTCTACATTCTTGCGCTGTGTATCTTCTCCATGTTATTGGCGGCCTTCCTTGCTTCATTTTGCCTCTTATGGTGTATTCTAGTGCTTTTTTTGTAATGTCGCTGTTCGGTTTCCTAAAAGTGTGTCATAGCCATTTCTACTTCCTTCTTTTTATGTCTGTACTAATTGGTGACTGTTTAGTTTTTTCCCAAAGGAGTTTATTTGAAATTATAGATGGCCAGTATATGTTCAGAATTTTTTAAGCATTTATTTATAAATAAATAAATTTGATTAGCTTTTTATTTAATGGCCATACTTCACAGCCGTATAGTAGTGTACTTTTGATATTTGAGTTGAAAATGCGAATCTTATTAGTTGTTGATAGTTCTTTGGTATTCCATATTTTTCTAAGTTGGTTGAAGGCGATCATGGCTATCATTATTCTATGGTTTATGTCTTTTTGACAGTTTGTATTTTGTTCCAGAACACTACCTAAGTACAGTACTTCGTTCTGTTTTTTTATGTTTTTTTCCATCAATTTCCACCTCCCTCGTTTCTGTCGAATCTATTTGCATAATATTCGTTTTATTAACATTAATTTTTAGGCCCACTTCTCCTGCATTTATCTTTAAGGAGTTTATATTTGCTTGTATGTGTGTCAATTTTTCTGCCATAAGACATACATCGTCTGCAAATTCTAGATCTTCTAAGTATTGTCCCAAATTCCATATTAGTCCTTTTTGGTTCTTAAAGGTTCGTTTCATAATTCAGTCCGTGGCTATTAGGAAAAGGAGGGGAGAAAGGACGCAGCCTTGCCTATCTCCACTATCAATTTTAATTTTGTCTGTGATGGTGCCATTGTGTTCTATGTACGCTCTATAATTATTATATAATAGTTTAATTATTTGAATTATCTTTAGGGGGTTACCATATGCTTCCAATATTTCCCATAAACTTTCGCGATTTATTTTGTCAAAAGCCTTTTCGAAGTCTATAAATCCCAAAAATATCTTCTTCCATTCTGAGGCATCATCTATAATTATTCGCAATGTACAGATTTGATCAATACATCCACGTCTTGGTCTAAATCCTGCTTGGTTATTTCTCAAATTTATATCCACTGGTTTTTTTATTCTATCTATTATTATGTGAGTTAAAATTTTACTTGTGGTATATCACCTTTTTTTTTGGATTTTTATGATTAGCCCTTCCGTCCATTCTTGAGGTAGTTCTTCTGTGTTCCATATTTTAATCAGTAAACAATGTATTAGCTCAACGACTGTTTCTCCTCCTGCTTTTATTAGGTCTGCTGATATATTGTCTATACCTGCTGCTTTACCACTCTTTAATTTTGAAATGGCTCTTGATACTTCTTCCTTAGTAATTTGATTAGTATTTATATATAGTTCTTAGTAGTCTTCATTTCTATAATCTTCTCTTCTGTGTGCTGTTTGTTGTTTATAGATATCACGGAAGTACTCCATCCATCTATTTGAAATACTTTGCTCTGTTTTTTAGATGATTCCCTCTTATTTGTATTGATTTCTTATGTTTTTGTCTAGAAAGTTTTTTGGTTATTTCGTATACCGTTTTCATGTCGTTTGACCGTGCTGCTCGTTAAGCCTTCTATATTAATTTCTTCTGATGATTTCTTTTATCTCTCCTAGCACTCCTTTTTATTTCTTTATCCTTTTCTCTGTATAATTTGCTTAACCTCTCTTTTTTTATTGTACTATGGTTCACTTTGTATTCTCAAATTTATTTTTCTTCGCTCTTCAGTTAATCTCCATGTTTCATTTCATCAATAGAATAAATAGTTTATTTAAATGAAATAGGAGATGCGTACATATGTAAGTATTTATAATAAAACAGTATATATATATTAAAAAAAAAACTGAAATTAACCGTATTTTTTAAATATGATCATCAACTTTTTCCTGTAACATCAGTCGCAAAAACTGACGGTATTAGTACCTAATAGAATTATTCACTGATGTAGATTGATAAGCACACTAATTTTCTTATATAAAATAATTAAATATATAAACTACAAACAGTCCCGGTGCTGATATAGCATAAAAGATTCGTAATCGTAAATGTCTACTAACGTAGAACATATATAGCTGTAGGCAGCCGTAGGCTACCCTAATCGACGTGTTATAATTGCATATGTGCGCTTCCCTTCCTTGCAAATTGTGACGTGATCTACATAAACTGATGGTCGTGATTAAGGCTGAAACGCTAGAGCCTAAAGCCACAGCTCCCTAGTCGTCCAGTTGTCTATAAACTTTAAACGACAGCTAGTTTATTAACAGTTTTTTTCTTATACAAATTTACATTTCTTTTTCTTATACACATTTATAATTCCTTTTCTTATACAAATTTACAATTCACGTAAAAACATTATGTTCTAAAAATTAGGCTAGGGTCAGCCTTGCAGCCTTAATGGACGCTTCGCCACTGTTTTCCCGTTATTCTGTGATTTTGTTTACTATCCAAACTTCGGGGCCGTATGTTGCAATGCTTTCTATTATGGTTTCAAAGATTCTGATTCTTGTAGTTTTAGTAATTCTGTAACTCCACAACAGTGAATATATGTATTGCAAGGTTTTCCTTCCATTTCCTATTTTGTTGCTTATCTCATTTGTAAACGTTCCATCTGAAAGTATTGTTACGCCAAGATAATTATAGCTTTTACAGCATTTAACAATTTCTTCTTGAATACTGACATCGCTGGCTTTGCTCCCAATGGCCATATATATTAATTAAGTCTTTGCGAAGTTTATCTCCAACCCCTATTTCTCGTACTCTTAGTTTAATTTCCTATACCTGTACCACATGTTCTTTTAATCGATGCTAAAATGACTTGATTGTCAGCAAAAGAGAGCGTGTATAGCACATCGTCAACACCTACCTGTACTTCCATCCTACGATACTTGGACAAATGCGAGTACTGGTCAAACAGTATTCAAAGTAAAGTAACCATCCCCGCGGTTACCACTTGGATAGGTGACCCTAACCTATGCTAACATACTGCTACCCCCAGTACCTCGGAGAGCACCTAAATTCGGTGGTCTTCATGGGTTAGTGCGCCGAGTAATAATCCGAGTGTGAAACACTCTCCCGGGTCTCCCCACAAATATTTCACGTACGCAATTAATTTCTTTGTGATACGGTTGTTTAATATCTTCCCATACAATAACTTGTTACATTAAACCCGCTGTAGTAGGAACAATCCGTTTTGTTTGCTTTTTTGCAGATGTAGATTTATCTGTTAAATGTATCTGCAATAACTTTTAAAATAGTCTCTGTTATTAGTTCAGGTAGACAGTTCCAGGCCCAGATGATATTCTATTTTTTACACCTGTTATTGCTTTCTAATTTCTTCTTCTGTAGTTTCTTCTACATTGTATGTTCGTATATACACAACACAAACAAATACAAATACACCATAATAAAAGAGGCAGTAAATTTTAAAACACATATAATGAAATTACTGGAAACGGCGATACAGGAAAAGACCGTACAAAAATGACAGGCAACTGTTTTGTTATAGTTTTACAAATGATATTTGAACCTTCAGAAAACAAAACTCGCCGCCGTTTGGCGCACGATATTTACCTTGTTCAAACAGCTGCGTGGCCAAAGGCGTCGGGGTTTGCAGGCATTACACAATACAAATGAAATTACTTTTTACAATTATTGGTACAAACAAAAACAATCGGCGACTGAAGGTCGCTTTTTGTTACAACCAAAAAAGGTTCAATGAGGTTGAATTTTGCAAGTCGCGCGTAAGGTTACGCTTCACAAAAACACAAAACTTTAGTTTTTACCTTGAATTTCTGGAGACTGAAGTGGGACGGCAGACAGACAGGCAGGCACAATTTGGTTCACAAGATGATGATGAAAATCCACCGGTACGCCCCTGAAGACTGGGTTGAATGGAGTCAACACCAGTGGCCCGGAACTTTTGATGCGTTCTTCGCACCTACGGTAACAGCAGAGGGACAGGAGCTGGGCTCGAAACTTAATCCGCCGAAGGCGATCGGCTAATTCGCAAAGAATTGCCTTTACCGGGATAAATCCAGTGTGTTTTCTTTGAATCCGACAGTAGTCGATGGTCTGTTTGTACCCCTTAGTAAAACAGCGAGACGAAACTCACACAAAACGGACACCCCTCGAAAAAACCCAAAAGCAGCCCTTGCAGCACTTAACTTATTTATGGCCGTTCCCCGTAATGGAATTTCGGGAAGATCCGGAGTCATCAGAGATGTTAAACTGACTGCCTGAGAAACGCAACGCGACCCTTCATTCCCCCAAAAGATTGCACCATATTACAAAATATCTTATAAACGTTCTAGAACGATTCAGCACGTAAATTCTCAGTAGCGTTCAGGGCCAAGCGCGAGAAAAACAATATTCGGCAATTTCGGGTTACAAAAGGAACTGTTAACATAATTCAATCTTTAAAAAAAACATAATAGCGAGACGGTAACCCTAAATAAAACTGCAATTAAAATGACGTTTTTAATTCCTATAGAGCGGCAATCAAATTAAGAAATTAATTCACATAAAGCGGCAATTTTTAAAAGAACATAACATGTCAGATGGTTTCGCTGACGCGTTGAAGCTGGTGACATGTTGAATGCCCTCTACCAAAGCCAAACTGTGAGGGTGGCAGGGTATGTAGTGTTTCGATGTCTTTCAGTAGTCGTGTGTAGATAATTCTTTCGATAACCTTGGACAGAGTGGTTAAAAGATTTATAGGTCTGTAATTATTGACATCGTCTTTGTTTTCGCCAAATCATTTCTTTTTGCCCAGCTATTGAAGCCTCTCATTAGAATGATCTCTTTTCTTCGTCCTATATTGGTACAAAAACGTATTTTGATATACTCTTGATAGTCCTATCAGCATCGTTGTTCGGTGCATATATACCAATTATCGGTAGATCTTCGTGCTGAATTTACTATTATTAGTCGTTCATCTATTTCTTCTTAATACCCGGCATATTTAAAAAAAATTATTTTATGGACTGCTATCGAACCGTCTGCTTTGGCTATTCTTTCATTTTCTACGCCGATGTACATGTGGTTATACTGGTACTAAATTGCACATCCTCTTCTTTTTTTTAGTTCCGGTAAATACGGCGATATCAACATTCATTTTATTTACTTTCACGGTATTTGGTATTTAAGTCCCATATGTTTCAAGTTCCTAAATTCAAGGTTCGTTATCTATTGTATTGTGTAGTCGATGTCGCTTTGTCACGTCCGGCTTTCTGTTGCTGGGGTCACAGGGAGCAGTCCCGTCGTCACAACCCCCAATCTGGAGCACCATGAAATTTACTATCTGGGTGTATATCCCATAAATCGATTACCTTTCAGGATTTCAGGCATCGGTTTCCTAGTAAGTTCTTTGGCTGGCTACCTGGAAGTACCGCGTTAGCGACCTTCCACTTTTAGTTCTGTGTTTTTGGCCTACAGCTTAGGGTGGCCGCTAGGGATGGAAATATATCCATTTTACCAATAGAAAAGTGATACTAGTGATATCTTTGCATTAAAGCCCAAGTCCCTCTAACCTATGAAAGTAAAATTGATGAAAATAGGACACTTTATTCATATTTCGATTTCTGATTGAACACCAACGCTAATCAGGCACGCCTAACTGGCTTTATTCCCTATTCCATCTAATTTGCCTTCCTTCACTTATAATTTCTAATCCTTGAAAGTAGCGGCTACGAATTCATGAAATAATAAATTGTACTTGCTATACAAAAACTAAATTAGAAATACTTTATTGTTAAATAATGCAGTGACTTAGAGCTCACAAAAGGAGTAAGAAAAAAGTGAGGTCAAAAAATCTTACAGCACATCGTTACGAATCTGCTGCAAACATTTACTTGATATACTTTAGCCATTATAGTCGCATCTTGTTGGTATTAACTCGAACTTGTGAAACTATAGGATAGTTCATGTTGCTATTATGTGTGGGGAACCACTTAACATTCTAATTTGTGGTCCAACTGACTTTGTGATTCCACTTTGGGGAAGATTTCTGACACATCCCATTTCCGAATGTAAATGTGTTTCACTCGTTAGGTTATTACAACACATTTATCAAGCTGTACTTGATAGCCGGGCGGATTCTAATTGCTAATTGTTGATAAGCTATTCAGCGCTGGTAAATTTGCTTGCAGAATGCTATGATGTAATGCTACGTGATCGAATTAACACGTCACGGTACAACATGCAATACAAAAACTAAATTTGAAAATAACAAATTGCCCTTATCTGTTTCCCCTAGGAAATTTGGTAATTTGTATTCGAACACAGGGCTAATTACAATTTCGGTAATTTATAACGTCTAGACTTCGATGCTTCACTAATTATTTATAATTTCTACTGCCGCCTCGGAACGTATTATGTTCTTATAATATACGAGCGGATTGCAATGAGTGTAGCGGAGAATTACATTCGTTTCCATTGTGAGCGCCTTAATTCAACATTAATAATACCCCGGAGCAATTCTATTAGAACAATAATTTGCTGCTATTGTTTCCTCATTCCCTGTCAGCGCTTGGTTGTAGCGTACGTTTCAGTTTATTTAATTTTTTGCTGTAATGTTTTGCTGAGTAAGATTTCAACGGAAATAAACATGTATGTGAAAAGCTAAAATTGTTCTTGCTTTTTTATTAATCCACAAAAACATGAAATTGTGTGGGTTTTCATTGTGGAAATATAAACTTATGCAACAATAACAAGTAAAAATAATACTATAAAATAATATCAACAAATGTTTATTTGTTTGATACGTATTTTAACTCACTAACACGCCGCTATCACAAGCAGTACATGTTAAATCACCATCACGAAAATAAAGCAACAAACAAGCAACAAAGAGATATCTCATTTGTGTTACAAAGGGCTTGTACAACTCTAAAATTAGTTAAACAGCTTGTTAACTTAAAATGATCTAATAAGATGGTTAACATGCTAAGCCGCAACTACATTCTTTTAAACATTCTGCGTTTCGTCATTGCTAAATTCAACAATGAATGACTGCGAGTATTTTTCGACCATCTCTATATCATTGCATCAAGCAGGGGGTTTTCATTTAAACGTATATTGATAATAGAGCATTTTTGTGCATAATCCCTTAAGATTTTAAGTGCAGATTACATAAAGATGGCTTCCGCAGGAGGAAAGTCATCTGGTGTTACCACTTTTGTGGAGTTTAAAGGAACTAGAGGTAGACTTCATCACAGTTCAACGTGGAGAAACATTGATACAGGAAAACTAATAGTATAAGGTTGTTTAGTGTATTTATATAATGATACGAAAGGCTTTGAATCTGCAGCTATAGTAAAAACATAGCACGAAGAACTGCGCATGAAGAAAATGATTTATTACTGGATGTGCAAAAACTGGAAACTTCCAAAAACAGAGCGAATGAAGGTTAAAGCGAAGCACCTTGAAAATGTTGCAGGAAGGAGGTAACGGAATCATTTTAAAAATAGTAAGAGCTCATAATATTTTTATATCTTTTTATGCCGTTCCAAATCGTCAAGAAAGTCTGTTTTAAACTTATAAAGATGATGGAATTCCAACTCTGCCAAAAATCGGCGTTACAGGGATCGTCCTAATACGATTTGGTAGTTCAAAATTAAATGTAACTTCTTACATTGGCAAACCATTATTTCCGTTTGCCTGTCCGTGCAGTACAGACCGCAGTTCAAACATACCCCGAGTATACGACGTTGGTCCATGGACTTGGAAGCAACTCGGAGACGTACCGTCCACACCAATCACATTCGAGTTTCATGCGGTTGGTTACTCTTCGTTCCATTGTAACGAAAAATGCTCAAAAATATTCAAAGAATTCGACCGAGGTACTGCGAAATCCGTATACAACAGCGTAACAGGTGACGAAACTTGGATATATTCGTATGAATCGCAAACAACAATCCACTGTTTGGGTGTTCCAAGATGAACTGAATTCCACAAAAGTTGTTCGTTCACGAAGCACTGTTTCTTCGGTTGTACTGGGCTTGTCGCAACCATTCCTTTAGAGGATTGAAGAACAGTTAACGCTGAATAGTATATAACAATTTGTTTGCCTGAAGTCATCGACGAAATCAGGAAAAACAACCGAAAACGTCGCATTATTCTTCATCATGACAATGCCAGTTCAAACACGGCACGACAAACAATTAATTATTTGGAGGAGAAAAACATCTAAATTATGTCTCATTGCCCGTATTCACCTGATTTATCGTCTAACGACTTCTTTGTGTTCCGAATGTCAAATAAAAAATGCGCGGACAACGATTTTCATCACCTCAAGAAGCTGTTGAAGCATCATCATCATCATCATCATCATCTGACATGGAGCTGACTCGAGAGTCGATCCTGGATACGCCAGGCCACCCCATGCCAGTAGGTGGGTAGGAAGTTTCGGGATAGGGTGGGATCGGGTGGGGCATTAAACAACGTTAGCATGCCTGCAATGTATACCGCAAGGCACCGCTGTTGCAACACCGGGTAGTTAGTAAGCTACGCATCAATAGGATTTTGAGTACGCACCCGGTACCGTTATGCGATTTGCGTTTTACATTACCTTCACAGTGTTCGTATCTCTTATCTGTCTGTTCCTTTGTTCACCTATCTTGGTTTCCTGATAATTAGCGACTTACTATTGACCCCAAATTTTATTGTTCCCACTTAAATTTGTCCACCCTTCCATCCTGCTGTTGTTGGTTAGGGGTCCATTGTTTCCTCTTCCCCTGGTGCTTGTTTCGTTCCTTCTCCGGTGGTGTCCCCTTCCTCACTTTCTTACTGCTTCTTCTTCTTCGTTGTCCCGTTCGTCTTCCGTCGATTCTTGATCAGATTCTTCGCTCAGTGCGTATACTCTTCTTACCTCTCTTCGGATATCCTCTTTTCTTCGTGCCCATTCCTCCCATGTCTCTTTAGGTATGCCGGTATTTTGGATGTCCCTCTCCAGTGATGTATTCCACGTATAGCATGGTCTTCCGATCTTCTTTTCTTCCGTTTGCATGACATAAGCTTGCTGTAGAGGATGATTGATCGGTCTTTTTAGAATATGTGCCCAGTATTTGATTCTTGATGTAGTGAGCCGTTTAGTTATTGTTTTCCCTTCTAGAATTCCTTGTGCCCGCGAAGTGTTTTCCTCCCCTGTGGTTAGTTGAAAAAGTTTGAGTATTTTCTTTTCCATTCTGCTAAGTGCCATTCTGTTGGCTTTCGTGATTGCTGTGGTTTTTAATCCGTATAAAGCTGTTGTGGCTATGATGGAACTGTATATTATCTTCTTTATCCCATTGGGTAGTTTATGTTGTTGTAGGAGAGGAAGAATTATATGTGCGGCTTGGTGTGCTTTGGTTATTCTTTGATTGACTGTCTCCGGTCTTGCTAATGCATCTGGAAGATGAACGCCTAGATACTTCAGTTTACGTGTTTGTTTTAGGTCCCGGCTCCCTAGTTTCAGTATGTTCTCAGCTGCCCCTCTTATTCCTCCTTTGTCTGGATCTCTTACCATCACTTCGCATTTGCTGATGTTTATTTTGAGTCCTGCCTCTGTTAAGTTTGCTATCAGCATGTCCAAAAGTCTTCCCGCGTCGTCCTCCTCTTCCGCTATAATCAGCAGGTCATCCGCATAGGCAAGAATCTTTGGCAGGTTGAGATTTTCTGCGATTGGTGATGGTGTCGTCAGTTGGGATGCTGTCTTCTCTAGGACCTTGTGCAATGTCTTCGTGAATAATCTGGGCGAGAGTGGGCATCCTTGCTTAACCCCTTCCGTTTTCTTGTATACTTTTGTTCATTGCCCAAACCATTGTAGCATCGTATTTTCCTGTTGACAGGCTGTAATTACCCTGTCAATTAGATAGTGTGGTGCTCCTGAGTCTTCCAGGGCTTTCAACAGGGCCGAGTGCTGTATCGTGTCGAACGCTCTTGTTAGGTCTAGGGCTACTAGTACTGTTTTTTCTCCCCCTCTCCATCTTTCATCCAATATGCGTCTTGTTACATATATATGGTCTTCCACCGATCTGTTGCGGAGGAATGCTACTTGGTACGTCGGTATTTCTGGGGTTGTCTCGTCCAGTACCCTCAACAGGTATTTTGCGTAGATTTTGTAGCCAACACTGCATAGGCTGATTTTCCTGTAGTCTGCCGTGGATTTCGGGTTTCGTACTTTTGGTAGGGGGATTTGCAAGGTTGTAATCCAGTCCGTTGGTACTTCGTTACTTATCCAGATGGTTTCTATCGTTTTACAGACTGTTTCGATGAAGATTGTGGGGGCGGCTTGTAGCAATTCCACTTGTACCTGATCTATTCCTGGAGCCTTGTTTTTCTTCAAATAGTGTATTATTTCTGTGAGTGCCTCTGTAGTTGGGGGTGGCCCCAGTGGCCAATGGTCCGTTTCTGTTATTTGTTGCTGTTGTGTGCCTGTTGGTCTTAGTTCATTTTCCCAGTGTAGCATAGGTATGTACCCTCTTCTTGTTACAGTGTTGGCTCTCCTTATTTTCCGCATGTATTTGTATGTATTTCTTAGCCTTATTTCCGGTGGATATTGGTTAATGTTCTGGAAAAAGCTTTCGCACTTTTCTGCTTCGTGTTGCTCTTGGGCCTGTCTTTTGTTGCTTGTTGCTTGCCTTAGCTCTTCCTTTAACTTGGGGTTCCTGTTTTTATTGTATTTGAATTGTGCTTGTTGATGCCGTGCGAGAGCCTTCCTTCTTCTCGGGGTCAGTGGCGATGATGGTCTGCTTAGACTGTGTCGCGCGGCTGCTCTTAGAGTCTCAGCTATTGTTTCCCACGATGTGGGCTGTTGCGTGCTGCTTTCCCCTTGGACGCTTTGTTGATACCGTTCTTTGATGTCTGCATTTCCCAGTAACTGAATGTTCCACTTTTTATTCGATATCTTGCTCTTGTCCCGTTCTTTGTGTGTTGTGATTGTCGGGTCCACTGGGTTCGCTGTTAATGAAGCTGTCACCATTTTGTGGTCTGTTCTCACCTCCTCTACCCATTCTGCTCCGATATGATGGAGTTTCGTGTGCTTTTCGCGCTTGGCCAGGAGATGATCTAGTTGTGCCGCAGTTTCTGAGTTTCTCCAAGTGGTACGAACTGAGTCCGACCTACTCCAAGTGTTCTGTATGGGGAGCTGGAATAAGTGAGCAAGGTCTTTCAGTGCTTGTCCATTATCGTTACTTCTTAGATGATGTAGTTTGGATCCAATCCATTTTTTATCTTCTTTTGTGATGTCTAATTTCCCGATATGTGCATTGAAGTCCCCTACTAGTATTATTGGTACCCACTTCATGGATTCCCTTAGGAGGTCGTATAGTTCTGCCATTGCCCCGGCCATTCTGTTGTCTGACGGTACGTGCACCCCGATGATATTGACGTTGGTTTTTTCTATTTCTACCGCCGCCATGCATAAATTTTCTGATAGCGGTTTAAACCCTTTTATTTTCCTGCGACTCCCTTTTCTTATCAGCATCGCCACTCCCCTCCTTGTGCAATCGCGTCTCCCTCCACTTAGTTGCCAGGTGTAGTGTGTTGTTTCCGCTGCTCCTGTAGTTAGATACGTTTCCTGCAGGCTTGCGACATCTACCTTTCTCGTTTTGAGCGCTTCGTGAATTAGTTGCCGTTTATCCGGTTTTCTTGCCCCTCGTACATTCCATGTTGCGATCATTATTTCTTCGAGGTTCTGTGTCGGTGCTGCAGTCTGTTGGTGTTGGCATGGATAGTACATAATGCCCGGGTGTTATTACTTCAGCTTGTTCCTCTGTTCGTTGATCCAGCATGTTCAAATTTGGTGATCCGTTCCTGCTTTCCCTGGGTTCTATGGCCGTGATACTGTCATAGTGGTTTCTAAAGCCGCCTCCTGCTGACCTGTACGCTATTTTTATTTCTTTGAGTGGTTGGTTGGTGTCTGCCGGAGCGTGTGTGGAGATCGGTCCCGCTTCGTAGTGTATTTCTATTGACGCCTTTAGGATTTCTGCTGCTGCTGCTATTGATTCGGCTCCTCCCCAAAACCCCTCTTTCCCTAGGTCTTCTAGGTAGGCCTCTATTTGTATTGCTGGACCGTTATCGTGTGCCTTACGTTCGTAACGCGAAGCCAGGTTTCTTACATTTTCCTCCAGCTGCAAGTGGAAGGTTTGTAGATTTTCCCTGATGTATGTCACGATTTCTTTTCTTAAGTTGAGGGCTTCCTGTTTGAGCTGCTCCCGCGATGCTGTGCCCCCTGTGTTTTGGTCTGCTATCGATGTGAATAAACAGTTTCCATCTCCTGGAATTTTCCGCACCGTCAGTTTGTTTCTGTTCGTTAGCACTGTTTCTCGTTCCATGGCCGGTATTATATTTCCGGCTTTGATTTTTGCCTTGTGGTTCCTGTTGTGTGTTCTTCCGTGTGGATCTTCCTGCCTTCTGTTATTTTTGGTCTGCTTGTCCACTCCCCGCAGTGTTGGGTGTCGAACCTACCTAATTTGCTGTCTTGAAATGGAGTTAATTGAAAGGTTAAGTAAAATTAAGTAAAATCGGTTATTTATTACGTTCGACTGTTACCACTGCCTGCTTTCGTACGAATTTGGGGACCCTATCTGAGTCACAATCTCTTAGATTCGACTAGACTACAATACTAGACTACTTGATCACTTAGCTGTTCTAATCCTCTCGCCCTCGTTTGCTGGTTTCCTCGTTGTTTGCTTGCTGCCCTCCGTCTTGTCCCCTTTGATCGGTCCGCCTATCGAGCCTGACCAGCACCCCAGCATCAGCCGCAGCAGTAGTAGGTGGTCGTTGGTTCCGTTGATCGGTGGTACTCCCTCAGTCCTCCCCCTTGGTCCTCTCCCCCTGAATGGATCTCTTGCACTTCTCACTAAATTGTTTTATCCTAAACAGCCCACGGTCCGTTCGCACTCTCGTCGTATGCGCGCAATCCGTACAACTGGAAGCTTATTCACAAGGTTTTGTAACGTATAGAAGAGGGATTTAGCTAACTATCACTAGTGGATGGAACCAAAACAAAGGGTTGACTAATGGGAACTTAAGTCAGATACAGTTTTAAATCGCTACCCCCCTTTTCCTAATCTTTGTGAATGAACTGAGTTTTAACAAAGTAATGCTAAAGAACTAGACCTACATAAATCCACTAATGTAAATCAGTAGGTTAAGTTTAGTCGATATACCGCGGGCTTAATCAATAAGATGCTTCTACTAATTCGAAATTACTAATTCGAAATTAAAATAATTGCGATTCCTAAACTTTTAAACTTCCTGGCTAAAAAGAGTGAAATTGCTAAACTATTAGCTTCTATTAAGATGCGTTTACTAATTTTGAATGATCTACCTAGCTGTGCTATTTATTTATTTTTTATTGTTAGAACCGATTTAAACTGCGTTTATGCTGGTGGAGCCCACCCAAATATGGTGTACGCTAAGTTCCGAGAATTTTCGTTTAGTCGACTACCAATTCTCGGGACTCAACAGATGTTTATACCTACGATGCTATTTTTAGCACAGCCTGCTTATCGTTTCCTTCGAAAACGCGCTTCCAATCTTTTGTAAAACCCTCGCTGTACGCACTAAAGCCCTCGCTGTACGCACTGTTCGCGTGTTTGTTTTACCGTAAATTGCCCCTGAATGATCTTAATTGCAATTACTA
>JABXWE010103970.1:0-24775 GCA_014611495.1 Limonius californicus | reverse complement strand
TTGAGAGTAATACCCTCTGCTTGGAATCTAGATAAAACCTCCCTAAGAATAGCATTATGCTCTGCCAGAGTATTTGCAAAAACCAAAACATCGTCCACGTGTTTGATAACCCCTTTCACCCCTGCCAGAATTTTGTCCAACTGCGCGGAAAAATATTCTGGACTGCAGCTCAGACCGAAAGGCAGACTTTTGAATAAAAACCTACCAAACGGAGTAATGAAGGTGGTCAAAGGCCTACACTTCTTCGACAGCCTAATTTGGTAGAACCCCGAATTCGCATCTAATTTTGAAAAATATTTGGCCCCTTTCACTCGCGCAAATTGACTTGTCACCGCATGTATTGGAAAATACGAGCGTAAAATTTGTTTATTTAGCTGAGTATACTCAACACACAAGCGTATTTTGGAATTTTTCTCTACTACCATAATGGGACTAACCCATTCCGTATGATAATCTACTGGTTCAATAATATCTAACCTTATTAGCCTATCTAGCTCTTCTTTTAATTTACCTAGGAGCGGTATCGGAACCCTTCTAGGTACCGACTGGACGAAAGGAACGGCTCCTTCCTGAACTTTGACCTCCATCTCCGTTTTGAATCTCCCAAGGTCGCTGAAAATTCCCGGATATTCCTTGAGAACCTCCACCTTACCTGCCTCTACAAGTGCAATTTTATTTACAGCCAAATCATCGTTATTCATTTTTACTATTTTTAATGCCAATATGGTATTCCGGCCTATGATTGGCTTTCGTAATTCGTTAATAACATACAATATGGTGTCCTGCACCTGATTTTTATAAGATAGTTTTACATTCAAACACCCTAAAACCCCTAGTTGTTCGCCCACAGGACCGGTTATAACTCTCCTAGAAGGATTTAATTTTTCCTGCACATTTTTTTCCAAAAGCGAAAGTGGAACGCAATTTATATCCGATCCTGTGTCGACAAGAAAAGGTACATCTCTATTCATAATTGATACATACACAGAAACGACCCACTGAGAATTCAACGCACTAGGGTTTATCGCACCGACAAAATCGACGTCATCCGTTACCTGTGAATCCTCTTCGTTTACGTTCCTTACCGTTGATTGGCAGGCTTGAGCCCAGTGGCCCTTTTTTCCACAGGCCCTGCATGAACTCCTCCGTGCTGGACATCGCTCCCGGGGATGCTGATTCCCTCCGCAATTCTCGCAGCTTTGCTTCGTAGAGCTGGGAAACTTCTTTTTCGTACTGTTGTTTAGAAGCTTGGGGCCGGGTACACCCCTCCGTTGAACTGCATTGACTTCTTGAGTGCTTCTGCCTTCCTTTCTAAGGACCTGACTTTGTGTCGCCTGTAGTTCCGCCTGCTTCGCTTCTACAATGGCACTGGCTAACGTTAGTTCGCTTTTAAGTTGCATGCGTTCACTGGTCCGTACGTCCAGCATTCCCACCACGATGCGATCTCTTATTAACTCGTCTTTCAGCGTTTGGTACTCGCAATGCTCTGCAAGACTGTGCAAACTTGTAATAAAACTGTCAATTGACTCACCAGGTTGCTGTATTCTGGAATTGAACTTGTATCGTTCGAAAATAACGTTTCTCTTGGGAATGAAATGATCATCAAACGCTTTTACGCACTCGTCGTACTTCTTAGGTGTTGTCGCGAACTGAAGTAGGACTTCCTCGGACTCCTCTCCCATAATGTAAAGTAGCATGTTGATTTTCTCCTCATCCGACTTTCCCCCAAATCCCGAGACCGACATATACCTCTCGAACCTCTTTTTCCACGATGTCCGGAGAGCTGGCTTAGAAAAGTCGTAGTTCCCTGGTGGTGTGACCATTGGTGCGTTGCTTTGCACGTTGATAACCGTTTGATCTCCCTCTGCGTTTCTCGGCATTTTTGATTCGCCTTTCCTAACCTGTTTCTTGTTAAATTGCCACCACACGCGCTGTCACCATGTTCTGTGGGTTCTAATGAAACTTCAACAGGTTCATGGGAACTCTTTATTAAACTAACCTCGTGCACAACAACCCCCGAGAGGAGCGGCTAGATCCGTAGATATTATCCGCGATGTTGCCAAGCTGTGATTGTATCTGAGGGATCATTTAAACAGAACGACATAACCCCAAAAATTGTGTTTTCGGGTTTTGAAGTAAAGTTTTTATTTTGATTACTTACCCTAGTTTACCCAAACCAAAAATGGCACTTACTTGTACATTTTGTTCCAAAATCTTTTCAAATAAGGGAAATCTGATGAGGCATCACAAAAATGTTCACAAAATGGACAAAAAAAACATTATTTCTTATGATTTTGAAAAGTTTAATAATAAATGTTTGGAAAAAGGCTGCAATACTTCATATAGACTTACTACAGATCTTAGATACCATCTTGAGGAATCTCATGCACTAAAAATGGAAAGAGCAACTATTAATTTTGCATGTAAAGGGGGTAAGTATAACTAGTTACAAAAGTACAAAGATCAAAAATCAGCACTAGTTATGTAGTTTATTATACAGGGAATTTTTCTTTTTAGTATACATAGCCTATGTATACTTAAAAAAAACGCGTCAATTTCGCCTATTGTGTATGCAACCAACTATACCGACAACTAAAAATCAGAAACAAACGTCACTATAGTTGTGAATTATTTGAGTATGAAGGTTATGTTGATGCAGTGTTTATATTAAATAAGTATTTCACCTTGTAGGTATATAGGACGCAAATGATGACTTATTTATTAAATAAAAATTGACAGGGTGATGTTTCCGTAAGGTCCGTGCGCATTATATTTCTTTTGTACAAAACACATACATAAGCGGTAAAATGGTGTAATGGTCAGCATACCTGCCTTCCAAGCAGTTGATTCGAGTTCAATTCCCGGCGATGGCAAACTTTTTTTAATTATTATTATTCAACGTAGCATAAAATATTTCATTTCATTTCTTCGGTTAAAACGTGATTACTTTCAGTTTTTATTTTATGGGAATTTATTACGCATCCCTCTGATTTAAATTTTCTAGCAATTGTTTGACACTAAATAAACATTAATTTTATTTTTTAGCATTGAATTAATTTGATTGCTGTGGTCACAGCATGCTTGAGTTGCCTGTATAGTTGGTTGCCTACACAATAGGCGAAATTTACGCGTTTCTTTTAAAAGTATACATAGGCTATGTATACTAAAAAGAAAAATTCCCTGTAGTTAGTAGTGTTACAAAGTTAATATATGGAACTACCTACCAACTCATGGCTAACTACTCCTTTTGGTCAAGAAATATTTGCTTGTACATCTTTATTGGATTTTACGAGAAATTTTTATTTAATATCATTAATAACACAAAATAATTTCTTTAATTTCAGAATTTGAGACCTGGTTTGATGACATCTGTGCAAAAAGTAATTTAAGTTATGTTCGGAGAGAAGAATTAGATAAGAATAGAGTGTATTTTAACTGCAATAGATCAGGTATGTAGCATATATTCTCTTGTAAATGTATGTACTTTCAATAGTACTTAACTAAAATAAAACAAATCTATTTTCAGGAAAAATTGAAGTTAAATCTAAAAACAGAAAAAGAGCTTTAAAAAGTCAAGGTTCATGCAAAATTGGCAATAACTGTGTAAGTCAAATCATTCTAATTAAGAACAATGACAATACATATCAAGCAATTTATTACAAATCCCACTATGGTCACTTAAATCAAGTTCAACATGTTCCCCTTCCAAACAAAAACGTATCGAAGTGGCTTCAAAGTTAACAAGTGGTGTTACAGCAACAAAGTAAGTGACATTTGTATATTTTGTCAAAAATATAAAGAGAGATAAATAACCTATATTATCGTAATCAAAAACCTAAAAATGCAATAGTAATAATAATTTTATTTTTAGAGTCTTGGATACATATAGAAATAATTTTGTTGAAGACAATTTGTCCAGGGTTAACTTAATTACTAGAAAAGATATCAATAATATTAAATCTGCTTTTCACATTGATATTCAAGATGGTGTTCGACATGTAAATGATAGCATTAGTGTAGATATTTTAATAAAGCAGTGTCAAGAAGCAGGCAATGAGGTTCTGCTATACAAAAAGCAAGGTGATAATCATGCAGTGCTTAGGGTGGAAGATTTTTGTCTTATTTTTATGAATATGGCGCAGGAACAAATGTTAAAGAAATTTGGGAAATCGGTTATTGCCATAGATAGCACACATGGACTTAATATGTACGACTTTGAATTGACAACTGTGATGGTTTTAGACGAGTTTGGCGAGGGTTTTCCAGCTGCATGCATGTTCACCAATAGGAAGGATACTTTGATCTATGAAATATTTTTTGAAACAATTAAGTTAAAATGTGATACAGTTATTAATCCTAAAGTTTTTATGACTGATATTACCACTGTCTATATAAATGCTTGGCTTAATGTTATGGGAGGTGTGAATATGCAACAGCTGTATTGTTCATGGCATATTGATAGAGCCTGGAGGTGTCATTTAAATAAAATTCCAAACTTAGACAAGAGAAAACAAACTTATCAAATGTTAAAAGTGCTACAGAACACTTTAAATATAGAAGATTTTGAAAAAAAGTTAACAACTGCAGTACAACTTTTTATATCAGACCCAGAAACCAACAATTTTGGAACCTATATTAGGGATAATTACATGAATAATCGTCAAATGTGGGCATACTGCTATAGAAAGAATTCTGGAATAAATACAAATATGGTGATGGTCTACTTTATTTTAGCAACGTTTTGCATGTTTATTTTTGCTTATACTAGTGTCTAGTGATGGTGATGGTTAACTTATTTTATTATAGCATTTTGTATTTAGCGTTTTTTCATGTTTATTAACTATAGTTAACTAAATCAGTAGGTACTTCTGAAATTGACTTTGCTTGAAAATAATATTACCAAAAAAAATTATGTTGGGATATTTGCTATAATTTAAAAATATTTATAAATATATGTATATATATATATATATTGTTTATTTTCTTTTTTAGATACTCGAAAGTATGTATAAAACTGTAAAATATTTTTACTTGGAAGGAAAAATAGTAAAACGATTAGACAAAGGAATAACTGCAGTGTTAAAATATGTAAGGGATAAAATAGTTTCTAGAATAATAAAATTAACAAAAGGATATAACAACTCCCATATTCAGAACATTCACAAACGTTACAGATCTGCTTTAACTAGTTCGTTTAATATTCATTTAAATGATGTAAATATTTGGACCTTGAGGTCAAATAATAATGAATATGTTATATCAAAAACGAAATCCTTGTGAAGTTTCAAGTTGCCAGCTACGTTGTTCTTTTTGTCAAATATGCATACATGAATATTATTGTACTTGTGTTGATTATATCATAAAAGCCATGATTTGCAAGCATATTCATTTTATCCATCTGAAATTTAAAGAAAATGGAACATTAGGTGAACAGTTATCAGAAATTGATGTAATGCAACCATTCACTCAATCCGCCACTGAACTAGAAAAAAGTCAGTGTTTAGCAGTTTTAGCTGATAGAAACGATAATACTGATGTGAATCTAGGTAAAGAGAAAATCAAGACTGAGCTAAATGATTTGAAACTTCATATTGATTATGTAAAGACACTGATTTGGAACCTATTTTACCACATATTCTAAAAACCCTGAAAAATACAAAGAGTCTTCTATCACTAGATCATAAAAAATCTAACAATTTCAGTCAGTTATCTCAAGGTAGGTATTTAGTTTAATACCCGTTTATTTTATACAACACTTAGATATGTATTTTTTTTAGGGGAACCAACCAATAAAAAAGTAGAAAAACAACTTTCCTTCTTCTCCACTAAAAAGAAACACAAAATAAGCAGCACAGTTTCTAAACCTTCCACCGCTCAATCCTGTATAATTGCTCAGAATTTAAATATATTTAGCGAACATGATTATTGTTAAATAAATTTTTTAAAAAACACAAGTATATAAAAGTAGTGTAATAATAGATACAAGGAGTGTAATAAATTTTGTTAAATTTATACAGTGTGTCTCACTGTAGACTGCACCACCCCAGTATTTTGTTTATATATTATCGATTCAAAACATTTCTTTTTTTCTGATTATACCTCTCACTAAACTGTAAATTTAGGGTATGTTACTTTCCCTTCACGGTGAAATGCTAGCCTACTACGATTTAAAATAAACAGCAAAATTGAAGAAGTCGTATTAGGGAACTTTTTACAACAAAATTTTGTTGATAAAATTTGTTCAGAATCGTTCAAATAAGCTAAATCTAAAATTTCATTACAAACAAAAATTTTTTAGAAAAAAAAATTTTCAATATTTTTTGTTTGTAATGAAATTTTGGATTGAAGAAGTCGCATTAGGGATTTCTTACCACAAAATTTTGTTAAAAAAAGTTGTTCCGAATCGCCCAAATAAGCTAAATCCAAAATTTCATTACAATCAAAAAATATTGAAAATTTTTTTTTCTTCTTCAATTTTGCTGATTATTTTAAATCGTAGTAGGCTAGCATTTCACCGTGAAGGGAAAGTAAAATACCCTTAAATTACAGTTTAGTGAGAGGTATAATCAGAAAAAAGAAATTTTTTGAATCGATAATATATAAACAAAATACTGGGGTGGTGCAGTCTACAAGGAGACACACTGTATATATGTATATAAGTATAATGTTATGTTTAAATATTAAGTTAAAAAATTAAGTTTAAATATAAGTTTATGTTGTATGTTATGTAGGTATATGTTCAGTTTAAATATTCACTTGCAAGAAGGTTTTGTCTTTAAATATCAATAGGTACCTACATGTATTTTTAATTTATAATATATTTTGTTTAAAACTATTTTTTTATATAGTTTATAATCGACACCTATCTCATCTGTGCTGAAATTTCTAAATTAACAAAATTAAAAATCTATCTTTTTTATTAGGCTCAATGGCATGGTATTCAATAAGGTTTAGTCCATCCATTTAAGCAATTTTTGATTTCGTTAAACTAAGTAGATAGAAATTACGATTTTTTTTTTAAATTGTGGTTCATCTATACCGGAATTACCCTATTATTCGATTCATAGAATGATCACAAAAAATAGCTGGTCTCCTGCAGACGCTCTCTGGCGTCCACGATATGGATATTTCTTGTAGACAGTTTCTATAACTTCCGTTGGTAGTTTTGTTTCATTCAGATCGATATATTTTAATGATGGTAGAATCTTAGCCAAATCCTCTGGCAGAATTTCTATGTCGTTGTCATCTAAAAGCAACATTTTCAACTCGCCAAGACCTTCTAACATGTTGCTTTTAACATTTGTTAGTTTATTATTGGACAAATAGATGGCTCTAATGACGAAGTCCTTCGAACGCTCCAGGTTCTATGGTATCGATTTGATTATTGTCCAAATGTAGCATCCAAATGTCAGGTGCATACGAAAACGTTCTTCGGTTTAATGTTGTAAAATTGTTATGACAGCATGAGAAATTTCAACGATGTTACATTGTCAAATGCCTTTACTGGTATATCTTGCATGATATTTCTAGTTAGATCTAATTCTCTTAGTTTGTCAAGTTTAATAAAAACGTTATCGTCTAAATTTTCTAACTGATTATGTGATAATTTTAGTTCCTCCAATGAGGAAAGTCCATTAAATACCCCAGGAAGGATTTTACTAATATTGTTGTTGCTTAAATCCAAATCCACCAAAGCCGGGAATTTACTGAACATGTCAACTTCTAAATTTGATAATCGGTTATTTTGTAAATGCAACCATACCAATGATGGGTTTTCCATGGTATGGAAACTGCTAATTTGGTTTCCATTCAGCTCTAATGCTCTTAGATGATGAAGTCCCTTCAAAAGTTGTGGTTTCAAGATGTCCAACCTATTGTTTGACAAATCTAAATATTGCAGTGCTTCAAGAGATTTAAATGCATCCTCTTCTATGTGTGAGATTTGATTGGATGATAAAGCAAAATTAAGCATTAATTTTAAAGCTGCAAAGTCGTTATTACCTATAGTTTTGATTTTATTTTTGCTTAAGTCCAAAGTTATTAGTTGGGTTAATTTTGTTAACAGTTTAGAATCGAGATTTTCCAATTTATTATTATCTAAATGAAGACGTTTTAATTGAATTAGGTCGTCAAACATTTCCTCAGCTATCACTTCTATCTGGTTGTAACTAACGAACAATTCCTCTAAGTTTGGTAATCCTTGAAAAGCTTCTGTCTCGATTGTACCAATCAAGTTATTTGTCAAATCCAGTTTTATCAGTTTACGTAAACCCTGGAAGATGCCGCCCGCTAGTCCAGTTAAATTATTATTTCCTAAATTAATATGCGTTAAGTTACTTAATCCTTGGAAAATGGTAGATTCTAGGCGTCCAATGCAATTCTTTGCTAGGGATACTCTCTCCAACGAAACAAGTTCTTCAAAAATATTTAGTGGTAAATTTTCTATTGCATTATTTTCCAGTTCTAGTATTTTGAGGTTATGTACTCCCTTGAGTGAATTTTGTTCCAAATTTATAAGTTTATTATTTTTCAGATCTAATTGTTCCAATGCTGCTAAAGTTACAAATGTATTGAATGGAATTTGTATGATGTTGTTGTCAGATAATATTAATTTTTGTAAGAATAACAAAGATCGAAATCTAAGGTGGTGAAGACGATTACCAATGACGTAAGATTCATGAAAAGGTCGTCTACATCGTTTTCTGTAAAAGCCAACTTCTGAAGATTTTCAGAGCCTGCAAAAGCTTGGGTGTCTATCGTTTTTATTCTACTCGTCTTTATTTCCAGTTCGAGAAGGTGTGGCATCCCTTCAAATGCACGTGTTGGTATCAAATCAATAGAATTGTACAGAAAGTCTATGGTAGTTATATAGTTTGACATTGGAAAATCAGTTGGTGATAGGTGTGGAAAGTAACAATTTTCGAGTCCTAGTTTATAACCTCCAGTGGATAAATATGGTGCATAGGTACTTTCATTAAGGATTTTCTCAATTTCTGACTTCAACTCTTCTGTATTATTATTGAAATTAGCGCAGTACATAGTACCCGGCCATAACATATCACAAAATGTCCTATTATACAAGGGGGCATTTGCTGCTTGGGTTAGAAAACCTACTGTGTAGGTTATTAATATCACCCGATACATATCCTCTCTGAAACAAAGAAGAAACAATAAAATTTGAAGACGTGATATTAGGAAGTATGATTGTTATACTACGCGTTAAAATATGAGTCATTATATGTTTAATTTACATATTAGCAAAAATGAAATATTTTGATGTAAGACTTAACATTTTTCTTCAGATGACATCCATATTAGAAGCGATGTCTCAATGCATAGTTTTCACTATAGTTTATAGTATTAGTGTAGTTGATATTACTATAACTTAAAACTGAACTCGTTATTTACTCCTAAAGGAGGTCACATAGAACGCAAATAGCAAGTGAAAATGAGTTGCGTACTATATCCCAATGAGTTTCAAATACCGGGAGATCGAGAAAGGTTGTCTGAAAATAACTACTTTCTACAGAGAGTATATCAATCTTTACATTCTCCACCTGTCATGGTGCTGTCATGTATGAAATGAAGTTAGCAATGTCTGGTAGATTCAAAAGAGGAAAATAATTATGAAAATAAGAAGTTATTGGCAATCAGTTTTAATTACGGTTAATAATGGAATTAATTAGAACATTATTTGTTTTATTAACTAATTAAAATATTAAATTTTACAAAAATAAATTAACAAAATTAGTAATTAGTAATTACAGTTCATGTTCGAAATGAGCCCCATTATTGTTGATACAGCAGCCTACTCTTCTTTTCATGCTGTTAAAAACATTTTGTAACTGTTGCACAGTTATATTTGCAGTAGCGGCAGTAATAGCATCCTTCAGTTGCTCAAGTGTGTGCATGGGGGTCTGATATATCGTGTTCTTTAAATGCCCAAAAAGAAAATGATCCAGGGGTGTCAAATCGGGTGACCGTGGGAGAAATGCAATGATACGATCGTCATAAAATTGTTGTATATATTGATTTGTTCGAAGGACTGTATGTGCAGGTGCATTATCCTGCTGAAAATATCCCTGACGTAATTCATCATCGTGAAGCTGATTTATAAATGGGTTTAGAATTCTGATGCAGCTGTTACGGTATCTTCAAAAAAAAAATGGGACCAATTATGCGTCTTCTGGAGATGGCAATCCACACGCCAATCTTTATCGGATGCAGTGGAGTTTGTAAAAATTCACCAGGGGGGCTTCTGCAGACCTCATCTTGTAATTTTGTTTATTTACGTAACCGGTGAGATGGAACCAGGCTTCGTCTGAAAAAAAACTTGAATCCAGCATTTCATCGTTATTTAAATTTTGGTTAAACCAATTGCAGAACTGCACACGTTTTTCATAATCGCGACGAAGTAATTCTTGCATTACTGAAATTTTATATGGGTGTAAATGCAGTTTTCGTCTTACTGCCTTTTGACACGTTCCATAGCTTAACCCTGCAATTACAAATTGTAATAAATTTTATATGCAAAAATTTATAGTTTACAAAATACACACCTGTTTGTTGCGCTAACTGTCGTAATGGTTTTTTAGGGCTGCGTTCGATACGTGTCTGTATATCCTCTAATGTGTCCTGAGTTAAAAGGGTTGGTCTTCCAGGAAATTTTTGTGTATCAACACTACCCGTTCCTTGGAAACGATGTACGATGCGCTTTACATGCCTGCTCAGATTATCGTAATCAAAGTCGACGTCGGGGAAACGATTAACGAATTCATCTACATACAAATTTACTGAATATTTCCATTCACCATCATTTTCATTGCGTTGGCCATTGCGGAAATAAGATTCAATAATAAACTTGTTGTGTTCAACGGAATACATAACCTTAAATTTAGAAACAATTATTACTGTTTTCAATTAATTGGAAACACTATACTTACTGTAAACTTCGTTTAACAATCCTTAATTAGTATTGAAAAATACTATTTGTATAATAATAACAGCGTCCAAGAATATAAAGTGAAATTAAGAAACGTAAACACACGGAACAATCATAAACAAACAACGGAACAAACGTATTGCGCAGTGTGGCTAATATCACACTAGAAAGAAACATTGATAACTACTTAGAAGGTAGTTTTCTTTGGACAAGCTTATTCGATCTCACGGTACATTAACAACCATACCAAAATACGTAAAACGAAGTAGTTGAAAACGACAATCTCCACTACGCAATTAAAAATTTAAAACTCACTTATCCGGAAGATGTTGTAGTAATGATGATGGTAGTAGGATATTACACAGTATGATTTAACAAAATTTTCGAGGAAGGTAGACCGTGGAAAACATTATATAGGTAATTACTTAAGCCTACAATTTTCATCATTTATTCTAACCGTTCACTTGTTTTTGAAGAAAGTTCAGTGTGAGTTATTATATCGAAAGAAGGGGACAGTAAGAGTGAGGTAACATCTAGAATAGACGGCCAAAGGTGTTGTAAAAAAACTCGCCATATATGTATATATTGTTGTGTAAGGGGTAATTAAATAAATACTTATGGTTGTAATTGTAATTATAAAGTTGGGCCAAATATAATTTAAAAATTAAATGGCTTGTTAAACCTATACATTCGGCGCCATAAAAACAATATCAAACTCTTTATTAAGGTATCCTCTTCTAGATGAATATTCAAAATAAACAAATTCATAAATTGTTTAACCAACACGAAATCAAATGAAATTGTACCAACATTTTTCGTGTAGCTAGTAACAAAGCAGATACACACACAAAGAAAAAACAAGGAAAATCTAGAAAATTATCATATAGAAATTAGTAGAGCAAAATTTATTTCAAAATTATTAGTGTTTTCCCTTAAATGACACAGAATAATATTCAAGTTCGTAATTCAACATATTAAAACACCAGTTACTCTTTTATTTATTCTTTTAAATGTTTATTTTTGTAAAAGAAAAACCCACCTATTTACTTGCTTATATGATCTCAAACTTTGCTTTAATCCACTCCTGTTTTGAATTTTGAAATCTGCTAGCTTCGGCGCGAACGACGCGGCAGCATGCAATGAATTTTTACAATGACGACTGCTAACTGGTGGTCCAAGAGTTTGTTAAACCACTTTAGTGCAGTTAAATGTTCTTTGTTGCATCCAAATCTCGGCCACACGTAAGTTAATTAAGCTCTTAATACTTCTTTCCAATCAGGATGCACTATTAATAGTTTATAAAACCTGTATGAATAGTATTAAATAAAAAAATAACTAACCTCCAAATTGTTTCGGGGTAAAATTCCGTATTAAAATTTCTTTTTTTAATTTAATAATTTCATTTTAATAATATCAACTTCTGAAGCACTTTCTTTATATTTATTTAATTATATTTAGTAATTTTTAATATTTCTTTAGATAGTTTTCAATAAGTGACATTGACGTTTTCGTCCACTAGTCAAAACAAATTGAAGATTGGTCCATAAGCAAATTGAACTGCGATAAAACAAATGATAAAACCGGCTCCAACTTTCTATTTTTCAATGAAACTGTAATTTTTTGGACATTTTCACTAATTTTTGACTGCAAGTAACACAGAAACACTTTTTGAATGTTATTAAACATTAACAAAATGTTTTATCAAAACATTTAAATAAATGCAAAAAATTTACAATTTTGAGGAGCTGCGTGCTTTTCGCTTTAAGATTTTATAGCAACTCACTTGTTTTCAAGACAAAATTCGTCGTTTCTTAGCGAGTTACCTAGCAACTCAATCTACACAAAAATTTTTTTTGTGTCCCCGAAGGGCTCAACCAATCGGAATAAAGCATGAAATTGACTGAATTATTAACAAATATCTATAAGTATATTAATATTCTTATTACAATCAAAAGGAAATTGTTATTGTGTTCCTTACCAAAATACATACATTTTGAGATCTTACTCGGCATATTTTTCTGTCAGAGAGGTAGTACCTTCTATACTTAGATGGTCATGCTCGCTACGATGATAAATTTAATCTAATATGACTGGTCCTGACCCACTTAGCTCTCACCTATGGCTCCAAGCGCCACATCCCGGGCAACTGCTTTGATCAGCAGGCAGAACTAGGTGAGGGTAGTCAGATATAGCCAACAATGGAAAGGGGCAGCAGTCTTGCAATTAGGCGGTACTGGCGTAATCATAGAAGAGGAACAAAACGACTGTATGCGTCACACTCAGAATCGCTGCCGGATTGGTACAAATTGATTTGTGATACTGCGGTGCAGAAAGCAAGTCGGATACTACTGCACTAATCTCCCAAGAACATTCACAATGAATACAAACTCAAAGGATAAAACCCCAAGTTCGCGGCGTCCTTTAAATGAAAAAGGGATGCTACGGATCCCCGGACGGAATACTCGCAAAATAGCTACATGGAACGTAAGCTGAAAAACTGTATAATGTACTGCTCGAAGTGACCAGACTAGAGGTACAAGTACTAGGCGTTAGTGAATCAAGATGGTAAAGATCAAATGGATACGACGTTTATTACTCTGGCCTGCTAAACGATATACATCAAACTAATTCACCAAGAAAGAGTTAATAAATCAGTTCGCAATTTTGTACCCTTCTCAGACCATATTACAATGATCCAGCTGTGCGGCAATCGTGTTAATATGAAGAGTATACAAGTTTATGCTTCCACGGCAGGCGCAATGGATGCAGAAATAAAGGGGTTTTACGATCAGCTGAATAACGTGCTGAAAACTATAAAAAAGCAGGAAATCAGTATTATTATGGGAGACTTAAATGCAAAAGCCGGATCGGATAAAGCAGAAAATATAACAGGGGGTCTTGACTTAGGGGACATTTTAATACGATTGTATCAATAACAACAATTAGTAATCACTAATACGTGGTTTAGTCTACCAAAAAAGAAAATTATACACCTGGAGGGCACCAGCAGATGGTCAGGGTACGATTATTAGAAACCAAATTGACTACTTATATTCTTGTCAAGCAACGGTTGAGAAACAGCGTAAAAACAGTCATAACCGTTGCGTCACACCACAACTTATTAATGGCAAAAATGTGATAAAACTTTAAAAAATCACACACTATCCAAGAAATCAAAAATGGACACACAGTTACTATAGAACCAAAGAATTCGGTAACAATTTACTATTAAAGTTAACGACAATCTCAATCAAGAGATGGAGAAAATACATGATACGACAAATAAAGATGTAGGAACAATGTGGAATGCAATGATAAAAACAGGTAAAGAAATTCTACAAGTCAAGGAAGAAGAAATTAAGAAGCATGTATGGATGACGGACACATTAATACAACTTAGCGAAGAGCGTAGAAAAGTGAAGAACCGAAATGAAGAAGCGTACAAAGATATGCTGAGGAACATTAAAGAAGCCAAAGAAAACTGGATAGAAGAAAAATGCAACAAACTGGAATAATTAGAGCGCAAACACGCCGAGTTCAATGTATTTAAGAAAGTTAAAGAATTGACAGGCAACTTGGGCAAAAAATCCTTATATTTTCAAAAATTCTTACGGAGAGCGTTTGCTTGATAGCAATAAAAAGAAAGGCGAGTGGAGTAATCATATTGTAAAACTGTTTGGCGATGACGATAAAGATGGAGGAAGAACAAACGGAGCAGCCGAAACAGGTCCAAGTGGACCAAGTAAGAAGTAGAGAAAGTCATAAAGCAAGCAGAAGATATTGACGCTCTCGGACCAGATCAGATCCCAATAGAATTGTTAAAATGTCTTAACGACGCAAATGTGAAAAATCTAATAAATATTCTTAACGTAAACGATTTAAAAAAAATCTAGACCAATAAAACAAGCAAAGATCAATACCAAAAGCTTTAATTTTAGAATAAACAATTTTTACAAGGATGATGATGATGATGATGATTTTCTAAATTATTTAATCTAAGCAAAATAGCCAATAAATAGTTCTGATAGTGTCTATATGTAGGGATCGCTGCCTGTTACAATCTGACCAAAAATTATTTTTCGTGTATCTGAGATATCAAGCTGATTAGCTTTAGCAAATTAATCCTGTATATTAAATAGCACAAATTCTGTATATACAGGGTGTCCCAAAACGTGCCGGCAATATTTCAAAGATGAATTCCAGAACTAATTTAGAGTCGAAAAGTCCAAATAAACATGTCCTAAACGGAAACATTAACGAGCTATTGTTTATTTCATAATTTGGTGAAACAAATCTTTTTTTAAATACAGTTTTATTATTTTATTTACAAGAAATGTTCAAAACTATCTTCATTGTGTTTGATACACAAAGCCGCACGTCGCAGAAGAGATCGCTGTGTTCTCAATATGATTGCTGGGTTATTCCTAATAATATCGGCAGCCTGCTATATTCCTTGGCGTAATTCTTCTACCGTGTGCACTTCAGTTGCATAAACAATCTGTTTCATGTGACCTCAAAGATAAAATTCTAATGGAGTCAGGTCCGGCGAACGCGGTGACCATACTACGAGTCCTCCTACTCCAATCTATCTTCCAGGAAAATGTGCGTTAAGCCAAGTTCTAACACGAAGACATTGATGTGCTGGTACCTCATCGTGTTGATACCACATTGCAGGTCTAATATTTAATGGCACATCTTCCAGTCATACGGGTAAAGAGTTTTATAGAAAATATTCGTACCATTCAAACAGTGTGGCAGTTCAAATGGTCCAATCAGACGATCATTAAGAATACCAGCTATCACATTAATACTAAATCTATGTTGAAATGTTAAATGTGGATTTTCTGCAGCCCATTCATGAAAATTATTATAATTATTGATACCATCTCGTGTGAAAGAACCTTTATCGGTCCATAAAATATGCGGCAGGTTTTGATTAGTTTGTACTCAATTACAAAATCTTAAACGAGCTTCAAAATCATTACCGAGAGCTTGAACTCTTTGATGATGATATGGATGTAAGCGAGCACTTATTATTCTCCAAACCTGGTTTCTACATATTCCAGTACGTAATGCAATTCTTCGCACACTTAAAGACGGATCTTCTTGTAATAAATCAAGAACTTGTTCATCATCGTTTATGGATCTACGGACAATTCCTTGGCCAACTGCATGTCTTGCATTGAATGTGCCATGTTCCCTCAGCTGACGATGTGAATTAAAGAAAACTGCACGCATAGGTAGTCTATAGGTATACCTTCTACGATATGTTTGTTGTGTTGCTAAAGCATTTCCCTAATAAATATCTGCATATTCATCATTTGAAAATAACATTGGAATTGTGAATCACTTGTGAATTATGATGGGAATAAGGATACAAAGAAGAGGTCAATAACATCAATATCACCAGTGGCGGCTTGTGAGTTAAGAAAGAGGGTGGGCACAAGAAAAAACTTACCTATTTTTTGTACATAATATCCATTCTGATATTTTTCATGCTGGAAAAGACGTCTATGAGTAGTTTCATCGGCCTCCAAAGCAATGAAATTTGCAGATTTAGTTTCTTTTAATATTTCCTGCTTGTAAATTTGCAACATTGCATCTAGCAATTCGTTCTGAATAGTTTTTGAGACGCCTTTAAAGACTTGTGAACCTTTCATATGTATTGCAAGCACAGCGTCTAATTCGACAGCAGTTGATTAACCCTACATAAATTTCCGGATTTTCTGACGTTAATGTCTCATCGTGGCCTCGCAACGCCAGTTCAAAGGCGCCGCAAAATTTAATACACATAATTAACCGGCGCAAAATATGACGACATTTTTCCACGTCTTCGTTGTACTTAATTTTATGTCGCAAATAAGCACCCTCTAATTGTTCACGGATGTCCACTTTTCCTAAAACACTAAAATCCATGCACGCATTCATGTGAGAAACGGAAGATTTGTGTTTCTTTGCCCTCTCTGCAATGTGTTCTAAATCATTCACCCCTTGTTTATTCCACGCACTAACCTCTTTCTTAAAAATTAAGCACATAAAACAAAACAGTTTATTTGTTACTGAACATCCGCACATCCAATCGCATTCTTCATAGATATTCTTGTTGGATATTGATATTCTATTGTACGTTCGGGTTTTACTTGTCGAACTGTAGTTTATCTGAAGATCAGGAATAGGCCTTCCTTTCTTCTTAATTAAATTTTTTCCTCAAATGATAGCGGGTTTTTTAAAAGATTTTGCACACAATTAACTTCCATCATTAAAAAAACGTCACTTTTGTCTTTGAATTCAAACGCGCGATTGCGCGAAAACAGCGCTCCAAAGTGCAAATTCAAACGTTGACTGCAAACGGGAACAATGTGCTCGGTGCCCCATTCGCCTGGTATATCGCGTATAGCGAAGATAACCGATAGGCAACCGAATCATCCTCTAAATAGGTACAAATCAGAGCGTTCCCCGGAAAATAGTTTTGAGCGTGTTAGCCGCGCCTTTGGTGCAGAAGGAAAATTTGATACCATCGTTAAAATAATTAAATTAAAATAATGCACTGAATTACATGCGAATTTCTTTCTGTATTTATCTTGGTGGTTGAGTGGGCACGTGTCCTTATGCCCTTTAGTACAAGCCGCCACTGAGTATCACAGTAATAAACTGACAAGTCACAAACAATAATTTGTTATAAACGATGTTTAAATGTTCCCAAACAAAAGACTAGATCAGTATTTCAGAAATCCGTTGAACTAAACTTTTAGCCACATAAATTATGAAATAAACAATAACTCGGTAACGCTTACGTTTAGGACATATATTTGTATGGGCTTCGCGTCTCTAAATAATTCATCTTTGAAACATTGCCGGTACGTTTTCGGACACACTGTATAGTCTGTAAGGGAATAACTGCAGATATGATTTAAATATCTGGAGTTAAATAGTAAAAAAATTGGATGCGTTGCCAGAAAATTTTAACTGTTTTATTTTGATTATGTTAGGGTACGCTATTTAAATATTTTTTGTTATATGTTCTATTATTGGTAAACAGATTTCCATTTTCTTTTAAATAGTAAACTTACCTCAATTTATTGCCCTTCGAATTAACGTAATATGCAGACGGCCTTACACATAGAACTGCACGTATGGTTTTAGCAGATCTGAAAATGAAATGTGTTATATACTATGAAACACAGGGCAGATGTGGCATTTCTAATTAAAAATTAAAAATAAAATTTTTAAATGATAAAATTAATATTATCTAGCAAAAACATATTACATAAGTATTTATTTGTTATTAAAGCTGCAAATATTTTTTCGCAGAAATTACGTATTTAAAGAAGTTAAAATGATATTAATTTAACCTCTAACCTATACCATTACAGTTTTAAGAAAGTACGTAATAAAAAACGTTTTAAAGCTTATATTTCTAAGATGAATTTATTATTTGATATGTTTACAATTAATTATTAGTGAAAGGAATGGATATAATTTTATCTTATTTTGTCGTGGTTCTATTTTTGAAATATAAATTATTTATATACACAATAGCGTTATCTTTCAATTAGCTTAATCAAGTAAATCAATATGACGAATAGCAGGCGCATTCTAGATTAAAAACTGGACTGTTCGCTTGGACTTTCTCATATTTCAAACTGTATATGTACGGAAGTATGTTATTGATCATTGATAGCTTTTTAGTCCTACTGCTGGACATCGGCCTCTTCTCTCCTACGAGTTTCTCCTCAGCGCTAAGGTAGAAACACGGAGGATCTACAGTTTAACGTCGAATCCGAACGACAGAGATTCCAGAAAAGGTTTTTAGCATTAAAATCTCACGGTTGCATGCCGGACTGAGAAATTGTGTGTGGTGGGTTGCAGACAAGATTTTTATAAATCTGCATAGTACTGCTTAGTATTCGAACCCAAGTCAGAAGCGACGTTTTACTCAGAAAGCGAGCGCTCTACCAATTGACCTACCACCACACTAGTATGTAGTACCTATGTTTGTAAAAGAAGGTATGTAGTGGGTTTGCGTTCTAAATTCAAATTTTAGTATTGAATTTCGAAAACCACTAGGAAGAAGAAGATGCACATTTACGAGGGTCATTGATTGGCCCTGATGTAGAAGCTTAGACGTTTGTAACAACTATATTTCTTAACATAATCCCCTAAAACAGGGACGAGCAACCTTTTTTTACAACGGGTCAACTACAAATTTAAAAATGTTGTGCGTGCCCAAGGTTCCTAAATAGATATTACCCTATTTACTTTACTTTACCAACCTTGATGCGGGCCGCATTAAAGAAACGTATTAAAATATGAACACTAGATGATAAACACAAATATTCTCGTTATTAATAAAATACCAACTCTATATAAAAAACACAAATAACACATATAATAGAAATAGTATAAAAATAATCAAAACGTAATTATTATGGAAAAAAACTTGAACAAATTTTAATGAGAAGTTTGGCATTGCTTCTTTGGAACCAATTGGTCTATATAGGGTGTATCAGAAATAGGTACAAATATTAAGTCCGACAGTAGATTACAATATGTATATACAAACTAGAAAAAACATTTCTTTGGGAAAGGGACCCTTAAGATGTGAGCAAATAATAATTGAAAATTTGACCCAAAATTGTTTGAATACCGCAGGATAATATCAAAAATTTGAGATCAAAGACATGTTATGCAAAAGATAGTAAGATAGAAGTGCAAAAAAATTTCTTATCACCTGCCACAAACCAATACTATTAGGTAGGTCAGTAATTTCTATTCAGTCTGTTGTTGAAGCTAGAAAGCAGTGTTTCTACCAAAATGGAAAATTTTACGAACATTAAACTTACTGATGTTATTCTTATTTACGGGGAAGCTCAAGGAAACGCTCTAAGGGCAAGTCAAATGTACTTAGAGCGATATCCTCAGCGCCGCATTCCAAACAGCCGTAGGTACATTTACTAGAACAGTCCAACATTTACAGGATTATGGCACGTATCAACAACAAAACCATCATCGCGGTCGTCCAAGAGCAGAAAGGGTTGTTAATGTAGAGCAGTATGTCTTGGCATTAGTGGAGGAAAGTCCTAGTGTTAGCACTAGAAGACTTGCGTTACAAACTGCCCTTTCCCATTCTACCGTTTGGCGGATTCTGCGGGATCAGGGACTACACCCTTACCACGTTCAACGCGTCTAATGTTTACAACCAGCGGATTATGTGCGTAGGCACGACTTGTGTGAATGGCTTCTTAAAAAGTGCAATTTTTATGAAATCGGAACTGCTTTAAAATATATCCATATATTTTTTGTAATTTAATGGCCTTTTTTCTAACTTATGACATAGAAATATATATTTAAAAAGTTAAAAAGTAAAGCTTTGACGGGCCGCACGAAAAAATGAGCAGGGCTGCATGCGGCCCGCAGGTCGCGGGTTGCTCATCACTCATGCACTCAGTATAACGTGCACTAGCTGAGTCCCGCGGTCTCTTTCGATTCCGGGACGCATCTTAGGCCTAATAAGCTAATACCTTTATTATCTGTAGCTTATTGTCAAAACAATAAATAAATACAACCTATGTGTTTTAAAATTGCTTATTAAATATTAGTGCAAATATTTAATGTGACTTTTTTTTAAGAATCGTGGCTTTTACAAATTATCGAAAGACGTTTCGGCACAGCGCTCGTTCACATAAATTGCTCTGATTGTAACTAAAATATAATTTTTCTATTTCAAACGTACAACCACAGCCCATACGCAGGAATGTTACAGCAGGTACAGTGATGTGTAAAAGTTCTGCATTACTTGCACAAATAAGATAAATTGCAGTTTAAACCCATGATTTTCTAATATTTTTCATTTAATTGCATATATAGTACATGTACTTCAACATAATACTAGTAATAATAATAGCCCAAATGTTAATCCATAGAACAATGGAAACATTTCGATATATAAAATTTATTTTATTTTATTTATTTTATTACAGGTAATTAAACTGTTTTAGTACTTAATAGGCCATCCTTTGTTTTTAATATCTAATTCACACCATCTTGGCATACGAGGATAGTCTTCTAACTTTTACACACGACCACTAGGTGGCGCTATTGAAATGTGTCATTAGGTACTATTTTCGTAAAATTTGACATTTGTGAAAACAGTGGCAGCTTAGAAATTGATCGAGTAGTTTGTTTACAGTGAGCGTTGAAGAAAGCAATTTTGTTAAAAAATGGAAATTTCACGTGAAGGTTACCGTTGGACGATTTCTAAAAATTTTTTAAAATTGGTTTGCAGAATTTCGTAGTGGTCGTGCGTCCGTCAGTGGTGAATTTCGTGAAGGTCGACCAAAATCGGTTGTTATTCCAGAAAACATCGATGCTGTACTCAACATGATTGAACAAGATCGGCATGTGACATACAGTGAGATAGAGGTATCCTTAGGCATATCGAAGACTGCAGTACATTCGATTTTGCATGAATATTTAGCTGTGAAATAGACCTGTTCCCGATGGATTCCGCATAATTTGACCGAAGCTCAAAAAAGGCTCGTGTTGATTGGTATAAGGAAATGCTCAAAAAATTCGACCGAGGAACTGCAAAATCCGTATACAACATCGTAACAGGTGACGAAACTTGGATATATTCGTATGAACCGGAAACTAAGCAACAATCCACTGTTTAGGTGTTCTAAGATGAACCGAATCCCACACAAGTTGTTCGTTCATGAAGCACTTTGCATTTGCATTTTCGTTCATGATTTCCTCATTAAACGATTGCTTAATACCTATTATCACACGGTTGCCAATTCTTGCTTAAAGATCGTCCAATATAATTACAGTATCCATTTGCGGGTTAGAATTGTAGGCAGTATGCTACGTGTCAAATTGAAAATAGTGGACAGAAATTTATTTACACGTCAAATGCGCGCTTACTTCAGCAAGCAATAAAATTAACTGTCGGAACGGATTCATCAGCTATATAAGGCAGTAGGGGATGTTCGCGGATCCCTATTGTAGGAATTCTTTTAAATTCAACTTTAAGTATATTCTGACGAAAGGGCCAAGGAGGACAGCTCACAGGAGTGGAACCTACCTAGTTGTGCATCCTTCTTGCCTCAAAATTGTTGACAAAATATATAGGAAGAGGAAAAGTAAATAAATCAACAAGTTTTAGGATACCCACTATGGTTAGATATGCATACATATATTAGACAAAATAAGAAATTTTTGGTAAAGCTCCAATCCGAAACAATATGCAGGGCGATTTTCAATTAAACTGAACGTATTAATATTTATATCAAAGAAACTTCTTCATCATGCATTATTTTTAATTAATAATCAGTAGAAAGCTTAAAAATATACACAATATTTCTATATGGATTATATTCGAGATATTTTTTAGATTGCACTTTAAACAATACGGGGAAAAAACGAAAATGAATTTTATTAGTTTTACTCTTAACTTTTAAGCCGACGCGACGCAAGTATTTGACATTTCTTTTGTGTCGTCCTGTTAAGTACACGATTTTTCAACATTACTAAATTAAATGCATCAATAAACGAGACCCGAAAGATAAGACGCGAATTCGAATCACTCTGTGCCTCTCACACGCTGTAACGAAATAAAAAAGTACTTTTAGTTTGGTCACTTCACTCTAGTTACACACTTTTACAGCTTATCTCTTGTAGTTCATTTACTTTTTAAAATTTTTCGGTTCTTCTAATTTTTTGTGTTTTCCACCTTTTGGCTTTTAATTAAATTCTTAAACACTTAGTTTCATAAAACTGCATTTATAAATTAGGTAATTAAATAGTTATTAACATCCTTCGGGAGGAAAGTGATAGTTTGCAGGCGAGGTGTGGCAATTGTGGTCGAGGCGATCAGCATTCAAGGCTCGTAGAGTCACATACAAAATTAACTGTCAAAACGATGAAATAAATCTTCTGAAATTTATGGAATCGATTAGCCAGGAAGTTGTAAAATTAATTCGAGCAAAATTGCAGATATTTGTTAATATTAAAGTAAATGTTGAACTTTTCGGTCTTTTTGTTTTGGAATCTAGAAACATTAGAGATATCAAATCATTTAATACGCCAAATGAAGTTTTTACCTAAGGTGCCAATTTAAATGATTTATTCGATCGTTTTACAGACGTACTGGACTCGAAGCTGTCTGTTCTGATCAATTGTACTTTGCTTGGGCGATTGCTGTAGCTTTTGTTGAGCCAAGTGGCTCTATTCATAGAACGTCTTCGTACGGGGATTGTTTAAACGTTGCGAACTATGCAGGTTTGCAATTCCCTATGAAACTTTCCCAAATTAGTAAATTTGGAAAGCTAAATAATATTTCGGTTAACGTTTATGGTTTGGAAGATATTAGAATTGGAAATATTGTTAAGTATGAAGTAGTAGGCCCATTGTACTACACAAGTAGTAAAAAGCAAAAACATGCAAATTTATTATTAATTGCGAACGATGTCGAGGCTCATTATTGTTGGATTAAAAATTTCTCTAGACTACTTTCGGCTCAAATTACTAATTGACATGGCGCAATACATTTTTGCGACGGCTGCTTGAATTATTTTTCAACTCAGGAGCAGCTTTTACAACATTCCCGTTATGATTGCAATTATGTATATACAAAATTACCAACTACTGATCTAGTGTTAGATTTTTTCGGAAAGTCTGTGCCTGGAAATATTTTGAAATTTAATAATTATCGTAAACAAATGAAAGTACCTTTTGTGGTTTATGCCGATTTTGAATCTATTTTGAAACCCATTGCTACCGCGGAGTCTGATCCTGAAAAACCCTATACGATAATTACATGTGAACATCAACCTCATTCGTTCGCTTATTACATTAAATATTCATATGACGATCAACTTTCCAAATTCAAAATCTATCGAGGTAATGATGTTGCTGCAGTTTTTAATAATTCATTAGAAAAGATATTAGAATTTTATATGAGAATCATTTAAAAATTATAAAACCGATGAATGATTTAACCGATCAAGAAGTTCAACATTTTCAAGATGCAACTATTTGCCATATTTGTGAACGGCCATTTGATGACGATGATAATGGGAAAGTTGCTGATCATTGCCATTTATCTGGAGCATTTAGGGGAGCAGCTTATTCGGTTTGTAACCTAAATTATATTCTTCCAAATTTCATCCCCGCGTTTTTTCACAATTTATCGGGTTATGATTCTCATTTATTTATTAAACATTTGGCGCTTCAAAGAGAAAAAATGGACGTAATTCCTCAAAATAAAGAGAAATATATTTCCTTTAGTAAACATATAGTGGTAGATCAGATACTCCTTCCCAATGGCAGACCGCAAAATGTAGTTTTACGCATACGATTTTTGGATAGTTTTCGGTTTTTAAATTCTTCTTTGGATAAATTAGCACAAAATTTAACTGATGATCAATGCGTTGAAGTAAGAAAGTACTTCCACGAACCTGCGAAATTTAAATTTATGAGGCAGAAAGGTGTGTTTCCCTATTCATACTTGGATTCTTTGGATAAATTAAATCAACGAACGTTGCCCACCATTGATCAATTTTTCGATACTTTAACTGGGAAACACGTTACTAGAAAACTTTACAGACGTGCAAAACATGTGTGGAATTTATTTAAGTGTAAACCTTTAGGTCATTATTCAGATATTTATTTGACATCTGATTTTTTACTTTTGGCTGACGTGTTTGAGAACTTCAGGTCCCTGTGTTTAAAACAATACAAGTTAGATTCGACACAAAACTTTACTTGTCCCGGTTTAACTTGGGAGGCAATGTTAAAGTACACATCTGTAAATTTGGAATTGCTAACAGATAT